>VZTX01010332.1:1260167-1312695 GCA_013400915.1 Pardalotus punctatus | reverse complement strand
GTGCGGCGGGGGGAGCGGGCGCTGGGCTCCCGCGGGCGGGCAGCGCTGCCGGCACCCCCGCCCCGCCGCCTTCCCGTGTGCCTTCCAGCTTATGGGGACAGGCGGGCTTTTTCTCCCTCCTCCCCCTCACTCCTTCTGCTTCCTCCATATGTGGTCCCAAATTACTCTTGTTTGACTCAGCAGTCGTGCTTTTCTCACTCCCGGTTTTCTGGTTATTTAGTTAAGCATCCTTTTTAGTGGCAGTGGCCAGGCAATGCGCTCCAGACAACCATCTCCAGCTGCATCTCAGCTGGGCTCAGTCCTTTCACACGCTCCGGTTCAGTGCAACTTCATCCTGTGCCTTCGGGAGGTAGATTTCAGGCACGTTGAGGGTGAGGTTCTTGAGAACAAACCGAAGGAAACCAGTTGCAGAGAGCTTTGACCCAACTGGTGAAATGGTAAGACAGACTCCAGTACTTCAGGCAGACTGGCAGTTCCCAAAACAAGGCATATGACTGATGGTTTTGTAGGCTTCATTACCTTAAAACAAAGTCATCCTTTGTGACAAACTAATGAAACTTCAGCAAATTAATTTGTGTTTCATGGGAACTCTTCCATCTAATCCAGGTTGCATGGCAGCTCTTTATGGACTACTGTGATCACTTTTTGTCCCCTTGTATAGCTGTATTTGATGTGTGTGTAGCCTGTATATGTATGCAGATAAACAGACATCAGTATCTGATGCATTGCTTTGGGATGCAGAAAGTTGCAATAAAACTGTTCTATCTTGGACTTGATAAGTCAGCGGTATAATTAAAAATTGGGTCATAGGTCTTTGGTGTTTTGAATGTTTTCTGCAGTCACAGATTTCTGTCTATAATTTTTTAAAAAATTCTTATTACAACATATGTTGCATAATGTAGAAAAGTAACATTCAGTTTAAAGGAGTTTGCTAGATAGAATATCTTTTTTTTTTTTACCTCTATGAAGTAGTGCATATGTGTGCTGAATAGCATGTAAGTTGTTTGGAGGGTTTTTTGATTGATGCAGAATTCCTGTCTGTTATTTGTCCCTTTTCAGTAATGAATGGTGTAATTTTCAAAATTGAGCATGGAACTTTGAATTCATATCAGTTTCATGATACACTGTAGCAAGTTGGTAGTAGTTAGAGTTCTGTGGATGGATGTTACTTTGTTAGCCGATGTTTTATGGGAGACTTTTTACATTTATTTGTTTCTTGATGCAGTTTTGTATTGTTTTGCTCCAAAATTTTGTAGCTCGTTTTAGAATAACGAAAAATAAAGCCAGCTACTTGGCTTTGCACTGTTGTAGTGCACAGGACATAGAGTTTTAGGTTAAAATCTTAAATTATAATTGGTTTTTCTTTTAAGCTTTTTAGACATGTCCAATTAAAAAGTTTCAGGTATAGTAGAAGAGAGGTTGCAATTATGTGAGTCACTGAATATGTTCCACTTGACTGTGCTTACCTAATGCTTACAAGGTTGAATTTTCATTTGAAATCAGATCTTTGATGTACCAGGGTTTGTGGCCCCACTAAATGATTTCAGTGCCTTTGATTATTTCCAACTTTGAGGTTCAGGAATACAGTAACAATACTGTAGAATAAAGCATCACTGATGCCAAGCATTTTCTAAGTGCAACAGTTTGATTTGTAAGAACAGTGCTGTGATTGTAAATGGGAAACTCATTGGTTTGGTTTGGCATAAAAAGCCCACTTGCTGTTTGGACAGTCTGAGTGACTGAGGAGTGTATATAATAATTTTTTTACAGACGTTAGTGTTTACAGAACTTGGGTATTTCTTACAGAAAGAAATAATTGTAGCTAGAAGTAATGATTTTTCACCTTGCTTAGTTCTTCTCTCGCTATTTGGAGTGGGGTTTTGAGAGTAAGAAAAATGAAGAGGCTGGTCACTTACATACATTATGCTCTTCAAAACATTGAGTGAATCTACAAAACTGCCCAATTTTTCTCAGTCACCCATTTCTTATGCTGCTGCTAGGGAAAGCCTGGATAATTACAGTAGTCATTGTGTGGTCTTCCTGTCAGAGGTGAACTGGAAGCTGTGTGAAACAGTAAGGCAGGTCCTGGTAGAAGTGCAGAGAGCGGCTCTTACCTGACAGGCAGTGAAGGCATTAACAGACTGGGGTCATGGATGTTACATTCTGCCATTGATCTGTATGGGCACTAGGTGAAAAGTTCCCAAAACTCTCATTCTGCCCTGACCTCAGAGCTTACTGGAAATATTCTACAATATTTCTCCACTGAATAAAATAATTCTCACAAAACCAGAAAACATTTTCATGCTTTCTTTAGTAGCGATTATTGTTAGCCTCTGTCAATGTCACTAGTGTTATTCACCAACTTAATGCTTCCACATGAATTCTACCTATTTCTCCACACCGCTGGTAATAGGGAAACCAAAATTGCTTGGAGTAAAGAAGAAGTTTCAAGTACAAATCTTCTTCTCCTCAAGATGATGGTGAGCTAAATAAGAAGTGACAGCACTGGAGATTAGACAGAAGTATTAACTTTATTTTTTCCCTCTTTCTTTCCAGATGTACCAAACTTTGCCATCAGAAGCCCTTGGATCTGAAAGATGATAACACCGAAATTCACTGTCCTATTACAGTAAATCCATGGCACATGAAGAAAGCTTTTAAAGTTATGAATGAATTAAGAAGGTATTACTTCACTGTGTACATCTGCCTGGAGTCTGTAGTCCATTTTTACTTTCATTTGCATTTGTTAAGTTAATAATAATAGTTTGTTTATTAAGAACATGCAATTTCAGAAGTGTAGCTGATGAGAAGGATTAAATATACAATGAGGTGATAGCTGAATGATAGCCATGTGATGACAGCTGAAATGTATGCAGTATGTTTTTGCACCTGATAAGTTAGTCAAAACTAGTTTTATGAGACTTGAAAAATACTTACAGGTTGTATTTAAGGAGTTACAGCTACTGATCCTGTCTTGTATGTAGTTGATCCTGGATAGATGAAAAGTGACTTTTTGGTTGAGCCTTCAGCTCTGTGTGCCTGTTGTTGATTTTCATGGTAGGCTCTGAACCAGAAAAATATTAAAATTTTCTAGTCTGGGGACATAGTTCAGAGTACAAACCAACTGACTGTACATTTTCCTAGTTATCATCTGCGTGCCCTCCTGGGAGAAAGTGATGAACTCCCAACTCAAATGTTGAAAGTAACTTTTCTAAATAAAGTTTTGTAAGACTTTGAGGGATACTACCATCGGTTTCAGCAAAACTGGCAGGCTGGTGCTGATGGTGTTCTTAGTATCCATATTGGTTTATATTTTACATATGAGTAGGTGAAGTGATGTTGAAAACTGTGACAGCTGGTAATTAGAGCTCACAACTGAGTTCTGGAAATCAGGACTTGGAGCTATCACTGACAGTAATTCAGCTTTATAACTAACAGAAACAATGGAGAAATTAAATAAATAAAAATGATTCTCTAGCAGAGACGGTACTGGAGGCTGTAAAAATCCTGTAGTTCTCCATTATTTCCTGTATAAAATTAAAAATTGGAGACGCTTCACCAAAAGGAAACACAGCAACAGATACCCTTTTAAGGTATGTGCCTCTGCCTTTGATCTTTGCTGTTCCATATAGGTAAATCTTTAAAACTATGTGCTGGATAGACTGACCCTTGTTGGTTCACCTAACTTATGCCCTTGGCTTTTCCAAGTGTCCCACTAACCAGATTTGGTGCCTCAAGGAGCATAACAGAGCCTGGCTAGAGCTAGCAGCGACCTCCTAAGGATAAGGTAGAGTTTATATGGAGAACTCTGGAGTTCTGGAGTTTCCCAGAATGAGTCTTGTGATAGTTTCGGAAGTCAGAAACCTTACCTGCATTTTGTTGTGTTGCAAGTAAAAGATATGCTGTCTTCCAGCAGAGCGCATTTTTGAAGCCCATGGATTATTTTCAGAATATACTTTAGTTTCCATGGTTACTTAAATTCAAATTGCTGTAGAAGCAATTTGAGCAATTTTGTCTTGCATGTATAAATACTGAAAGTTTGAACAGGAGCTGTGCCATATAACCTTAACTAGTTCTCATTTAATAAGGTAGTTGATGCAGCAATGTTTACTATTTAAGATGAGTACAGCTTATAAGAAGGTAAGTGGTAAATAAATAAAATTATAAACATTTCCAGTTGCATTCATTTGTTGGAAATAATAAACAGAAATATCTTAAAAATGTTTCAGCCTTCATTGCGCTAAACAAAGATCTAATATTAATTAAATAAATGATATTTTTGATTTAGAAACAACTTTAAAAATGTAGTCAATCTCAGTTCTTTTTTTTTAGTGTAGCACAAACAGGTATTTGCAGAGGTACTCTCCAGGAAGTGAATAGCTAGTGAAAAAACCACATTTGCTAAAGCATCAAAATAAATTTGGGTTTGAATACTTATGTGTGTGTGTTTAAATTAAATTTTTGGCTGTTGTCAAGTTGCTGGGCTCTAGTAGCTTGCCAAGAGAGTTTTTGTGTGCCTTCAAATTTTGACAAATTTGACCAATTTTGTCCTTTGTATTTTTTGTCATTTCATTGCTTACCATCACCTCAACACTGAGTAGGGAGCTCATTAGGATTACTAATTAGTTCTTGACATATGACATATGATGCCTATCTTTTCACTTTATTATAATTTGCTTTTATCGCAATGGCATTTGATGTTACCCATATTTGTTAGAATTCTCATTCTTACAAACAATACTTTACCAAAACCTTTTGAAGATGGGTTAATGAACTTTCTCTGTATGAACCAACAAAGAATAGCCTGCAAGCTGGTAAACGGTTGCTCAATTATTCTTAAATGCATACTTTCCTGTCCCCTATTTCTCATTTTCTATACCATGACAGCATATTCCCCACACTTCTGTTCATTCAGTCACTCCATACAAGCAAATTAGTGCAATGCTGCTTCAGAACACAACCTTTTCTAAAACAAATTGATGCGCCCTCATGAAATGAAGGTGCTGAGTTGCTGTGGAAGCCACAAGATGCTTGCAGCAGAGTACATGATTAAGTTTACAAGCTTGTTTATTTAGCTTGTCAGCTTTGTAGTAATGCAGAGCATATTCATTCACCTAATGCAGTTCCAGACTGGAGATGTTACTCTGTCTGTACATGTGCAATGTAATTAGTTAAACCCTAGTTGTGCATTGATGTAATTCTGTTGCTTCTGGCTTCATTGTTATCTTTAATATTTCTGTGCAACTATGTATAAAGCTTTTTATTATCAGGATAAGTGCAGGTGTCTGACAAAGCTGGGTGTCTGATGCCCTTTTATGTGTAGCTTTCTGTTTCCATATTGTTAATAATAAATGTAATAGTTGTTTCAAGGTCCTCTGAATTGTGTGTTTCATCTGATATGGTTGTTACCTTATATTGCACATATATTTTGATAATAACCATAGTTCAGGATAAACTTATGAGATTTAGATAGTTACTGTAGGTATTATGAGCTGAAAGCAGAAGGGTAATGTTATGCCTGGATTGCAATATGGCCCCAAAGGCTAGTTGTGGCCCCAAAAATTTTTGGGGTGTGACCTCCACAAAGCTATCTTACTTGAGTGTGGGCTCATAAAAATTGGATGATTGAAGAACTGAGAGATCACAGAGTTTTCTTTTGGATTGAGGTGAATACCTGAGCAGTTTGGCTGAGAGATCTAGTTCTGTCCAAGCCAAATGCAACTGCTCACCTCTCTTTGTTACAACCCGGGGTGGTAGTTGCAAAACTATCTAAAAATCTTTAATACGTATTCTGGAAAGATAAAAAATTATCTTGAAAGTACTGAGAACAGAAATCACTGGATTGGTGTACAGGTCTAGCTCCATCCCTAAGGAATATGTTCTGTTAAGTCACACTTTTCCCTCTTCCCTCTGTTGCCGTAGCTCTCAGTTTTGTGGAGTGGATACTACCTCCACAGGGACAGTGCTAGCATGAGCAGGAAATAAAAGGCAACTGTAACTATGGCTATTTAGAGGCTGTGAAATTGCAGACTTTTGCTGTTGTGGTGTGTTCTTTTGTTTTTTTGGTTTTTTTTCCCCTCTCTCAATCTTGGAAAATGGGATTATAAACCATTCACATTATGGGTTTAAGTGCAAGAGGTATAGCCAATAGCTGTAAACTGCATTAGAAACACCTGTGTTAGGAATAGTTCTAAATGAGATGTTACTTTATTGCAACTGAACAGGGAGGAAATATGGATTAGTCACAAAGGACAAGAATGCAAATGGATGTCATGACGATACAAAGGCAAGATATGAAGTTAACCATAATAAATTCTAAACTGCTCAGAGTAGAAGGAATAATTGCTATTGTGTGCATGGGCTGAATATGAAAAATGCTTGGAAAACAGTAAATACAGAGAAGATTGAACAATTAAGTAGGCATGATTTTCCAGTGTAATGTGACACAGGCATCTCAGTTGAAGTTTGGATTCTTTGTTGTCTGTAAAGCCTTGTTTCTTACATAATTTTTTTTAGTACTTGTGTATATAATAAATTCTGGTTTTTCTATCACAGTTGTTCAAAGGGGCCCAGACTTCCAGAGAGAATGTTTATAAATTGGGCTGATACAAATTGTGGTAATTCAATGCAGAAAACTTCTGTGCAAGGAATCACAATTCAGTTGTTTGATGTTTGGAAAGTTTTGTGTTCTCAAGCACTGTCCGTAATCTGATTGAGTAATAGCCATGTGGTTGTGTAACACATTTAAAAACAATGCTTCATCAACATTGTCTGCCTGCCTCTTTTGATGACATGGGAAAAGAAATTGTGTGTGATATTACATACTTCTCTGTTGTAGTTCACTTATGTGAAATTGCCTTCTCTGATATTTCTAAATAGTCAAAACTTGCTGTGTGATGTGACGATAGTAGCTGAAGACATGGAAATTGCAGCGCATAGAGTTGTGTTAGCCGCCTGCAGCCCCTACTTCCATGCCATGTTTACAGGTACCAAATGTTTCAATACTTACTATGTTGTAATCCAGTCTAACTGTATAAAGGATGAAATTTCATGACTTTTGCTTTTTAGGCTCTGATTTGATTTTTAGAAAAGCCAATAGGAATATTTGGGATTCTTAATGATTATTTTTATTTTTGCAGTCTAAGGACATACTGTCAACTTAGCCTTTGTTAGCATGATGAATGCTTTAAAAAGTGTCCTTAATTTAAAAACAAATTAGATGTTAAATAAGCCAGGAATAGTCGAGTTGTTATACCCTTTAAGCTTCTAGTAATCTCAGTTGTCCAAAAGAAGGTTAAAATAACTTCCATATGAATTTTGGAGTAAATGATGTCCTTTAACAACTACTGCTGCTACATTCTTCAGACCATGAGCGCTCTAGGCTGTTAGTAGACATGAAAGCTTTCTGTGGCTTTGGCAGCCTGTAGCTGGAGTGCATGTTTCAGTATTTTTAGGGTAATTCTCCATGACATATGTACTCTGCATCATTGCCACTACTTTTCTGAGCAGAGTTGATTCTACTTCTGCTCACTCCATGCTGGCCAAGTTACTGCTTTACTGCTAAAGGAGGAATGCTGAGGGCTTGCAAAGCCAAGATAGATTCAGATTCATAGGAGCCTCCAGCTGAAATTCCAGTGCTGTGGGTTTAATTCCATCATGGTTATAAATCACATTGAAATAATGTGAAATTCAGTGTCAAAGTAAGAATACTACTAATGCATGTTAAAATTCTGAGGTTTTGTCTATTCCTCCTCAAATCTCATGCCAGCTTTGTAGTTAATGTCAACTGTCTGAAATTAAAAGACTTCTCTGCAATGCATTGCTTCTGGCCACCAGCTCAGATGGAGGTAGAAATGTGACTCTTGGCCTGCCCATATGCAAACAGACCAGTGTTTTAAAAACTTCAATTGTATGCAACAAAATGGATGAAATCTGAAATACTGTTGTGTTCTTGGGAAGCAGCTGGTAATTCTTGATTTTACGTGCAAATATTTTGACACAATCAAGGCTAGAAGTGGAGTCACTTCTACAACAATGCTTTAAAGTTGCTTGTAAAATTAAATATCTTTTCCTCAAGTAGTTCTTTAGGTTTGTGTTTATGGTTGAGGCAAGCATTCTGGGTGACCGATAAATTCTTTCTTAATTTTTACTGCTGTCCATAAAATTAGAGTGAAAAAAGCTCCTTCTACAGTTCCTTTTTGTCACCTTGGTAGCAGAAAAATGCAAGCCTCTTATATTAGTTCTGTATTAAAGATTAACTGTTGTCTGTCACATTGAAAATACTCTTTACTCAGAGTATAGCTTTTTATTATGTGGTTAAGATATTTCTGCTTGCCCTGACTGCCCTTTCTGTGAAGAAGTTTATTACCCGTTCCAAGAGCCAGTGTAGCAGTGTCTGTGGCTGCTCTCCAGATAGAATTACTGAAATCTCTTCCCTTGTTTCAGTCCCTTTTAAAATTTTTTACTTGTTTTATGCTTTTAAATGTAGGTGTTCTTTAACCCCTAATGGTGCAGGAGGTGGGAATGCACACTTGAGTAGTGGCTGTGAAGTGTTTAACTAATATATCTGTGGCAAGGTTTGTGTGATTGGTGAACCAGATTGGTGGGAACTTAAATAGAATTCAGCTGTGGCTTTAGGAGTTATCAACAGATTTTATACTGTGCTTATAGGTTGCTTACTGCACAGCCCTGCTGTGGTGTTGGTGCATTTCAGCCATTCCCCACACAAAAAAATCCTGAAGTTCATTGTCATTGTTCTCTCCATGAAGCCTGGAATTTGCACTTCTTAGGTGGATTTTTATTCTCATCCAGTAATCTGCAGGCTCAAGCCAATTTGATCCCTTAACCAGCCACAAATGAATGGAATAATACCTTCTTCCATCCAAAATAAAACAGTGACTGAAAAGACAGTAAAAAAAATTATACTCTTATGCTTTAGGGTTACTTCTTGACTAGAAATTAGAAGCTTATATTTAGACATGTGTTTGCAGGTTGATTCCATCATTCTCTGAGTTATTAAGTATTATTGCAATGCAGGCTGGGATATGGCATTAACTGGGTTCAAACTCTGCCTGGTTTGGTTTTTTTTTTCCATTTCTCCATTTGTCCTTGTAATGGTAGCCCCAATAAATATCAGGAAAGAAAAAGTTATTGTCTTAAAGTTACAAAATATAATAAGTTAGCAACAATTAGCTGATGGAGGGGGGAAGAAAGCCCCTGCTGTTTAATCTATGTTACTAGGAATATTTCTTTTCTCTTATACAGTGGAATTATTTAGAAATATTATTTAAATCTACTTAAATGTTTAGAGGAATTGATTATGAAACATCAGAGAACGGACTCTGAAGTGGCTGTAGGGCCTGACTTCAGACAAAGGTGACCCGAGTTTAATTTTCTTTTCTGTGATGGCAATTTTCCTTAGGGATTTACCTGCTCTCTTTGCTTCCATTCTCCATTAGTAAAATTCTTGGGTAAAAGGAAAAAAAAAGAAAAAAGCCTTCTTTGCATTACTTTGTGAGGAACCACATAAGGTTTTTATGTAGCCCCTTTAGTATCTTCAACTAGACTGATGCTTTGCTGTTGCTGCTTGGGAGGTTGGGTCAGCTCAGTCCTTTCTTTCTGTTCACAATATGCTTTCCTGTCATTAAGAACTCTGTGGAGACATGGTGGTGCTGCTTCCCAATCCTAAACTGAGTTCTTCAGGTTGAATTCTAGACCACTGACTGCATCTATGGTTTCCTCTATGTGATCTATCAAACAGACATGGATTGATCTGGAATTATAGTAAGATTGCATGTCTGTTTCACATGAAAGTTGGAAGCAAGTATTTTTGGGGTTATTTTTGTTGGGTGTTTTTTTTGTTGTCGTTTGGGTGTGGGGCTTTTTGGTTTTTTTTTTCTTGTTTAGAGTTTTTTGTTTATATATTCTGGGCTTGGTTGTTAAACAGAGAAGGTGCCTATCCATGACTCTAAAAGCCTTGACACAAAATCTGAAAACAAACCTAATGTGCTTGCAGAATATCAAAATCTGCTCTCCCACACACACAATTTTCCCAAAGGACCACCTCCACAGCAGCTTGCATAATAAATAAGTTGCAGCTTACATGCTCTGAAGATCAATAGGTTTAATCTGTGTCAAACTAGAAGTAGAAACTTGGAATATGGGGCCCTGCAGGGAATGTGCTGCAGTCATCCTTCAAAGGTGGAGGGAAATGTTTCAGAAGTCCAGGTGAAAGGAGAACTGTGGGGGCTGGATTTTCCTGTTTTTTATGGATGTAGATGGCCTTTTGAACTTCCTGCCACTTAAGGGGTTGACTTGCAGTGCCATTTTTTACCCTTCTGCTCAAAAAAAAGGGCATGAATAATGGTAACAGATTTCTCAGTGATGATCCCTTTGCTAAAAGCACAGGGTAAAATGCACTGTTTGACACCAGTCCTAGAGACCAGGGGGTAACACACAATGAAAATGTATATGACTTCATAAGAAAATATCAGTGATGATTAGCATGTCCTTGTTCACTTCCCCATCCTGTCTGCTTTTGTTGTTATATACATTAAATTTATTATATCACCAATACCCTTCTCTCTAGACTCCTATGCCTAAGGGAAAAAAATAATATCCAACACAGAAGAGCAAAAAACTAATGTATTCAGAGTTTGGGATATACTCTTCCAAAGTCAAATTTTATGTATCTTCCAACACAACTTTTGTAGTTCATGTTTTGTTTCTCAGTTAAAAGCAAGCAAGAGGGTTTAAAGCAAGAGGGTTTAAAGGTCTGAGATGACCTGATCTGGAAGACATGAAGAAGGTTATAGTCATTACTTCAAAATATATCTTTGGATAATTATTTCAGCCATAAAGAAAATGTTGCATTTTGAGAAACATCATATTTTGGAAGGTGGAAGTTATTTTGCAGGCCTTTCTATGAAGATTGGTGGTGGCATATGGCCAACATGTCAGCCTCCACAAAATGAGATCCAACAAGTTTTCCCTTGCTTACCATTTTATCTTAGCTTGAGTTTGAGCTGTTAAATTGGATCTGTAAAAGAGGTGAAATCACTAAGGGAATAATAAGTAGGCAAGCAACGAAATGTGTATGTTAATTCTTCTGAAGGGATATAACTTTTCTTATTTAAATAAATTTACTCCAGACCATGTTTGGTATGTTCCTGCAATTAAGAAGTTTATAAAGCAAGAGTATTTTAGTAGTTTGCTTTGCCAGCAAAATGTTTTTGTATGCATTTGAAGAGTCTTACTTATGTCTGATAACAGTATTTTCCTGATACTGTACACTGAAAAAATAGGTCACCTACACTAAAAGTATTAACCCAGGTAGCATTTGCATGATAACAAGAAAATCTTCCTTCCTCACTAGATGAAGGAAAGAAACAAAAAAATTGAATTATTATTATTGACGTTGTTTTACTATCACAACTGTTCATAGACAAAATTTCTGCTACTATTAAGCTTCTAGATTCATGCTGTATTTCTGTCTTACTTACTTGACTAATAAACTGTATTTGTAGGTGAGATGAGTGAAAGCCGAGCAAAAAAAGTTCGAATAAAGGAAGTTGATGGCTGGACTCTAAGGATGCTTATTGATTATATTTACACTGCTGAAATTCAAGTTACAGAAGAAAATGTGCAGGTAAGAGTGAGAGTATTTTCTACTACAAATGAAATGCAGTGTGCAGAGTCATTTATTTTGTCGGTGTTGTTCAACTCTGACATGGGAAATCTCATCTGCAAAGTGGAATTTTTTCAGACCTTGTGCTTACCAAGCAAGTAGTCATGCTGTTTAAATTCTGGGTCAAATTCAAAAACAATTCAAGTAAATCAAGAGTTAGTTGACTTTAATGGGCTTTGCAACCAAACCTTATGTAATGCAATAAAATAGATGGTCTACTCTGCCTCAAATTAATGCTGTCAGCCACCTCTGTACCACCCCTTCTGTAATACTAAAGTCCAATTTACATAATGTAGATTTATTCTTAAATGTGAAAATATGTTGTCCAATTAAGCTGTCCTGTTTATTTTTTTTCCTGTTAGCCTGCAGAATAAAGTCCTTTCTCTTGCTCAATCTCTGTAACTTGCCAGTGGCCAACTGTGCAGAAATTTTTAGCTACTGCTTTTTTTTTTTTTTCTTAATTAAATCAACCAATATCTATCATGAAGGTTTTATCCATCCCACACAGAGCTAATCAGTTTTTCCAATTGGCTGTACCTTAAGATGAAGCTTCAATTAGAATAAAACAAACACAAGTGTAGAAAACATAGCCTCCTGCATTTAATATTTTCTAACCACAGACACTGAAGGTGGACAGAGTAGATTTTCCTTCCAGTATCTTTTGAGATTTGTTGTAGAGGTTTGGTAAGTTTAAAACTAGTTGCATAAGGGGTGATACATTTAATTCTCATGTTTTTCTTTGTACTCCTATAGTCTTCTTTCTATTCTTGCCCATGCCAAATAACTGGTTATTAGCAGTTATTTTGCTGCTTTAGCAGGGTGTAAAACCATGTTGCTGCATTTGGCATTGAAAACTTCTGTTGCAATTATGTATTCTGAAATTAATTGCTTTTACTGGGCGTTAGGCTGAAATTAATAGGTTTTTATTGGCTGCTGAATCTGATGGGGACACTGCTTGTTTTAGCTATGCTTGACTGAATATTTGTCTAAATGAGAGGTACTGCCATCTTGAAACAAAATATCCTACTACTGAACCTTCCATATCTTAGGTTGTATCATAAGTAATTTAATTCTGCAAGATTAAATTCTTGTCCTTCTTAAGGACTCGTTTCTTGAGAATCCTCCTTAAGGAATTGGTCTGGTCTGGTGGTAAATGTACATAGTGAAAAAAATGACTGAAATTCTGTTGCATTTTACCAATCTGGTGGTTGCTCAAATCTCTGTATCGCTGTGGAAGACTTTGAGCAAATCCAGAGCTGTCAGAGATTCCCTAACAGACCTCTTGCTGCTTGATCATGCTGGCTTTTCATCCTTAAAGTAGAATATTCTGTCTTGCTGACAGAGCTTAATGGCCCAAATCTTGTACATTCAAACCATAACACCAGAGTGGATTTAAAAGGCAGCCCTACTGTATTTTGGCTGTAGGTGCTGCGTAGGAGGAGGCATCATCCATCCTTGGCACTGCTGACTCTTCCATGTTTATGGGGAGCAAAAGCATTACATTTCTTCCTCATACAGGTTGAAGGCCAAAAATCCACAGGTTTAAAGCTTGTGAATCTGATAGGGCTTTAATTTTCATGGCTCCAGGTTATCTGTCTGAAGATAGATATCTTATGGTGTTGGGGATGTTAGTATAAATAATATGGCTTGGTGAATGATATTACAAGTTTGTGGTTACTTGAGTACTGAGACAAAAGTCGAACTTCTAAGTTGAGTTTTGATTTTTTTCCAGTATAGTTGCACTTTAATGATGGTGAATATATTTGTAATATGGCTGTATTGAATGTAAACTTACTCTTATTTTGTCATTTTTATCCTTCTTGCATTATTATAACTAGATATGTAGCATTTATTTGCATTACAGCTGGAATAAACACTATGGATAAAAATAAACATGCTGATGCAAGTTCTTTTCCTTAAGTTTGAAAGCCAAGATGGAAAAATTGTTATTGTTTTCTTCTGAAAACCTAGAAACCTACTGCAGACTATCATGTCTTAGTTAGAATTGTGTTCTCTCCTTCAGAGCATTGCATGTTCTTGAGATCAATTCTAGCAATCAATTTTTTGTCCATATGACCCAGAATGTATTGTGAAATGTTGGCAGTGGTTAGGAATTCATCTTGTAGGAGCACAGACCCACGAAAACCTAAGATGCCATGTAATTTTGTCTTACATTTTTTAATATTTGGACTAACATGCTGAACTGGAGCGTTAGCTTCTAGGTAGCTGGTTATGATTCTTATTCTGATACCCTTTATGGGATTTCAAGTGTATCATTCCATCTCTTCAGGTTATACATAGTAAGAATAGATGTTGAATTAATTTCTAATATGTGATACAGTGTTTGAAGAGGATGTGCAAGCTTCATGTTTTAGTAATGTAGAATTACTAAGTAATTCGTGGTATTAAAATAGCTGCATTGTATATTTATGAAAACTAATTATAAAGGAATACATAATCTTAGCCCAGCTCACTGGCCTGTCTCAAGGGGAGGTTAACTGTGAGCTTCTTTCCTTAGAATCTTACTTGATATAGATGTGAACAGGAGAGTGCTTCCTGACTGTGCCTTTGTAGCTTCTCAGTAAGAGCTGTCCATTTTTTTCCTCCCCACTGTCCTGTTCTCGCTTATGTATGATTTTGGGCAGGTGTGCAGGTAGAAAAATCAGGTGGGAATCAGTGATTGAGGAGAAAACCACATTCATTTAGCCCATAAACTATCAATATGGGAGGCCCTCATCACTGGCTGTTATCACTACATTAGTTAGATACAAAAGAGCATTTGTTCTTTTTAGTTTTTGGTTCAATAGGTTCCCCCCAGCCTGCAACAATAAGACAGCTGGTATATGAATGTGTGCATTCTTTTAGTGTTTGTCCTTCATTTACAGCAAGTTATTTTATAATTCATCTCTAGTGGCACTCACTTTGCATAATACCATGCCATGTTTCTGCTGTATTTACATATTATGTCATGTTTTTCTGCATTCTTAACTCTCTGCTCTTCCCTTCCCTTTTCTTTTCTTTTTTTTTTTTTTTTTTTAGACTTAATGCAATATCTCATTCCTCATATTTTAAGAAGGGAACATCCAAGTGAATGTTTTCAGAAGGCAAATCAACTTTCTTGCATATCAAATTTTTTTTATATCCATATAGGTATTAATTACATGCAGTGCACCATGTGGGAGAGTTGGTTACTATAAGCAGCTCATGCGTGAGTAACTCTCCCACGCCATGCGTATGCACTGCAGCCCCTTTTTAGTCAGCTGTGCACCTTGGGCCTCTCCTGAGCACAAATATATCAGAGGAGAAATTCCTGCAGTTGTTGGCAGGCTGTGGATTGTTTTGGGCTTTAGAGGTCAGCCTGATACAGGCTGAGTGGAATGCGATTTGAATAAACACAAGGTAGTTGATTGGGTTCCTTTCTGATTCCCTGGTACAGTTCTATGTTCCTTTAATTGGGCTGATACAACTACTTGCTGGACTGTTTTATAAAGCAGATCACTGAACTTAAAAAAACATCCAACAACATAACACTCTATCTCCGCTTCCACCCCGCATGGGTTTTTGAGTTATTCTTGACTTGGATAATGGCCCTTTCAGTTGTAGTTTTCACCTGATACTTGGGGTTAGTGTATTGAAGTTAGGAACCTACACCTGCCTTGGGAGTAGGTGGTTCCCTGTGGACTGGGGGAAGCAACTGCAGGTAGCTTCACTTCACTGCTACTGTGATCTTGCGTTTGCAACAGATGAGTGCATGAGAGATAGTAGAAGAGAAAAATCACAAAAAATCATATTTTTACAATTGTATAACTTTGTCTTAGCATATTTTATCCACTAAAGAATTTTGTTAGGTACAACAAACATGAAGTTCAGAGTCCTAACTAGGGTCCTTTTAAGATGTATCATTTTTTGTGTTCATTTTCTGAAATTATTCAAGAACAATGTTTGCATAGTAATAAGCATATTATGAACAGACAGTATGTATGCATTTTTTCTTTGTAATTCTTATTGTTCACACAGATTGCCATAAAAAGTAAAACAGACACTTCTATTTGTATGGTGTCATGGGGTGTGGGCATAAGGGTTGCCAGCACATTTGATTTAAGGTGCTGTCAAAACAAGGTCTGAAAAAGCAGCTGATTTCCCCAAGAAATCCTCAAAAAAGAAGATCCTCATGCTGTCCCAGCTATTTACTTAACGTAGTCATTCTGCAGTACCATGTTTGGTGGTACAGGCTTTGATGGTTCATGTTGCATCTCATCACCTTTAGGGCTACTGGTTGATCATCTTTGCAGGGTTGTTTGATCCTGAAAAATCCTCTCGGTTGAAAATGAACAGGTACTTCACACCAAAACCCAGAGAAGTCTCACACTTAAGAAAACAGATGTGTGCTTTTTAAGATGGTCAGCTACTGAATTGTATTTGTGGCAAGACCCACAAGCATTGGGTCATGCCCTAAATTGGACTGAGGGTATGTTAAAGGAGCATGAAGAAGGAATGTGATGTTACAGGGAATAGCATAAAAGATAATTGCTACTGAACTCTGTAAAGTGAAACAGTGACTGACTGTATCTAGACTTGGCAGACTATATTCAATCTAACAGTGGTAACTTGATAATAATCCTTAGGTGGTTTATTCTGGGTGCTTTAATAGTTTTTCTGGTTCGAAAGATAGGTAGTATCTGGCTTAAATGTTCCTGGTCTGTATTAGACTAATTAATGGTACTTCTGTTGTCTTGTAATGCAACTTGGTGCTATTTTTGCTGTAGCAATCTTATGTATTGAATGACTGTTCTTATTCATCGTTGTTTGGTTTTTTTTTTTTGGCTAAACATCATAGGCTTTTCTTTGGAGACAATAGTTTCTGAAGCTTTTACCATTCTTCTTGCTCTTCTAGACTCTTTCCCTTTTAACCATATCTACATATTTAACATGCAGTGGTCAAAATTGGTCCATTAAGGCCTTGTTACTGCAGACAAGAGTGAAACTATTATCTTGTGAATAAAAAATACAGTGTTTGATTCTTTATGTCATCAATTTTTCCAGAAACATGACAATGATTCTAGTAGTCTCTTTATGTTTATGCTGGTAGAGAGTGTAAGAATGAGAACGTGACAGTAGTCATCATACAGTGGGAGAAAGAAATTGTGGCACCTCTTCATTTTGGTAAATGCCATTTTGAGGGATTTATTGCTTAAAGTATTTGTGCTTATTAGCATAATACTTCTAATGAACAAAAACTGCAACCAGTGGAAGTCATTATCTGGTTTAGTAGTAGTCAAGTATCTTTCAATAAGTTTAGTGGGCAAGACTTCAGGTTCACACCAGGAACTGTTAGGAAGAGATGCCGATTTGCAAGTCTGTTTCTGGAGTACAACCACATATTAAACTTAGTTTAAATAAAAAAATGTAAAGAAATTAATTATTTTTATTTTGGAGAAATATTCAATTATATTTTAAAATTTACCAATAACAGAACAGAATGGCCTGCTGAAAATCTTGTAAAACTATATCTGTTTTAGGGGTGGGAAGGCAGGGGAAAACAAAGATGTGTACTAGTAATTTTAAAACTGAAAGAAAATGTAGAATATCTGCTGAAGAGAGCATTACACAAAATAGAATGCAAAATAATGAACAATCCAGACTTGTGTATGTTGAGGAGAACAAAAAACCCAAACAAACCAGCAAGGAGTATATATTAAATTCAATAAAATGTAGTAAAACTATGTGTCATCAATAAGATGAAGTCCATGTAAACATAGGGTCTGCATTTACCATGCCCAGTCTTCACTGGATACTGATTTAAAGGCAAAAATAAAATTCTGTGCAGCATGAAACATTCCTTATTTGCTCTTCTGCTAAGCAGTAGAATAAACTCAGATAAAAATATTCACAACAAATTGTTGTGTTTTACTTAGAATTGGTCTGCTTATAATGAACCCTTATGCAGTTTCACATGAAATGACCTGTTTAGGGGCTACCAGGTTGTTCTGAAACCTGTATTACCAGAATGTCAGATTTGGTAACAGAGTTGTTTTTTTCTTCATTGCCTGTGTCTCATGATGGTCTCAGATTCTCTCCTTTCAACTAATGGTCAGGTACACCAGTTCACAGTAGTTTAATTCAAAAGGTAGTTCAGGATTATAATGGAATATCCATTTTGGCAACTTACTATTGCACATCAACTGAACAACAGCAGCTAGTTGTGTGTGCTTTTAGCTGGAAGAAAATACACAATAACTTAGTCCAAGCCAGTTTATAAGACTTCTCTCTTTACTTAGTATTTGCCACAGTCTTTGAGAACTTACATGATCAAATTAATAGAGCTCACATTCCAGTAATCTTCAGAGCCACACTATCTTTGTATCTGAGCTGAGAGTCAAATTACTCCTAGGAATATTGTGATGTTTGTCAAGCTTTATCCTTCTAAGCAAGTGTTTTGTGTATATGAACAGGTGACTAAACTAAGTGTCATTATATGAGTTAGCAACACTGTGATGTGTGAAGAGCATAAAGCATGTGTTTTGAAACTACTTTCATTTTAGATATCTAACTTGGAATGTTTTTCAAGAGTTTGTGAGGCCTGCCAATAAAGTATGCCTTTGAACACTACAAAACTTCTCTTCCTTTATTGGATCAAAAGATGCCCCTCCCCTTTCAAAGGGGTATATCCAAAGGGATATATTTTCTTTATAAATATAGGAAATTTTCTCTGTTAATTGGGGTAGATTTTTCCTTTTTAGAATCCAAGGCTGACTGTTCTTTACAAATGTGTGATTGGGCATTGTAAGAGGAGGGAGTTGAATTCAGTACTTGAACAGAGACGTGCATTCTGTGTCCTGGAAGCGTGCCTGCTGCTGTGTCAGTGGGCGGAAGAGATAAAAGAAATATTTATTCAACTGAACTGAATCCTGTGAAGCTTTCACTAAATCTTATAATACAGTAGGTTCTGTTTCAAATATAAAATACATATTTTATATATGAAACTGGTTTGAGAGAAGGCAGCGCTGAAATTGCTTCTATGGGAAATGGCTGTTCTCCTTCCAAGAATCTAAGAAAGATGTCTGGAAAAAAATGCCACATTTAGAAACCTAAAAGGGGCGAGAAGGGAATAAGTCTGATCTTGATGCATTTACAGATGTGCCTCTAGCCACTTCTTTAAAAACCTTTTGGTAAGGGACAATGAAACAGTTTAAATAAAAATGTATCTTGAGAAGAGTGTGTGCTAGATAGGCTTGATCTAGGCAATTACATCCCTATTGGTTATGATTAACACCTTGCATGTCACCAAGAGACCAACAGAAACTTAATACAGGTCCAGTACCTCCCCAGTCTGAAATGCAGGGCTCCTAAAGAGGAGTTTATTCTAAATTAGCAGCAATTGCTGAGTGGTTTTCAAATAGATGATGATGTTCTAGACAGTGCAATTTGGTGATTATAGCATGGGTCATGACAGCAGTTTTTCTAGCTAGAAGCAGTCACAGCATTCTAGCAGATGCAAGTAACTTAATAAAACTATTACTGCTGTACCCCAGGATAATATTGGCATCTCTGAAGTTTGTTGACTGGTTGTTGAAAAAGGCCTTTTATTTGCTTGCATTTGCCTTTATATACTAACCACAGTTTCCTGATGACAGCATTTAAAATCATCACTCTATTATTTATTAATTGAATACAGTTTTGAGGTATGTTTTAAGCCAGTGGGTTGTCAATGTGGCTGTCCCTGTCCTCCCCTCCCCACTGGTTCTTTGTACAGCCTTCCTTTTGCATCTCCAGAGTGCCTAGGCAGTCACTTCCTCTTGGTTTAGCTTCCAAAGTCTGTTCTGCTGTACATGGCTGCTTACATGTTAGGTGCTAGAGACAAGAGTATTGGACCACGTGAGCATTCCTCTGAGCTGATTTACTGCTAAAGTCTGCATGCTTCTAAAGTAGAATGCAGTTAGGTCAGATAATACCAATCCTGTTGAAGATAGGTGATACTTATTTTGTTGTAGTTTGTGTTTTTCTTCTTTCTAGACATAATTTTTTGAAGTAATGAGTGTAGGTTGTTTCTCTTATTGCCCATAAAAAAGTGGAGCAGTATTGCACTGTTTTTCCTGTAAATAGCTGCAGTAGATCTTTTCAAAAAATGAAAATAGCTTTGACTTTAATGTAAAGTTTATAAATATTGTTGACAGCATCTTTGGAGGTGAAATCTGTGAATTTCTATTTCCTGTGACATAAATTTAACTTGCCAGAAACTCTCAGCAAAGTATCCCAGTGCATCACATGTTCTTTTAGACAAACTGGTAGGCCAAATCTTCATTAAACCTACAGCTATCTTTTAAACTGTTCATATAGTTTTAGTTTTCTGAGATGATACTGAATTCTGATTTTCAAATAATCTCCTATAAGCTTAACATTTTGGATAGATTTGGCTTCCTGCCTTCAATATATGATAGGTAAGGTGCTAATTATTGAACCCTGAGGTGACCGGTTACAATCCTGCTTGTTTCTGAGATAATTAAAATATTTGTTGTGTCCTTTGGTTCCCTTATCTTCCATAGCCTGGCTTTTCTAGACTCAGATTAATCTTTAACCTACCATATTTCCACCATCATATTTCATTTTACCATCACTTTTTGCTTCGCCTTCGTGAAAACCTAAAATGTTCTGTCCATAAGCTCACTTTTTTCTTTCTTAATAGGTTTCAGGCAAGTGCACAAATTCTTGAAAGCATTTTCTTTTGCAAAAAATGCTTTATATAATAGAGCTATTTGAGTGTCAAAAACTATTGGTGGTTGGTGATCTTATTTCCCTGACACAGATATTATTAAAGTGTTAGGAGGAGATGGAGTTCATTATTGGATCATCTTATAGAGCCTTAAAAATAAACAAGCCTTTGGCCTCTCTGCTCATCTCCATCATGCTTGCTGTGGCATAAGTACTAAATTATGACAGCTTTGGCAAATTCTGAAGTTGTATTCAGAGTCATTCAGGTTAAAATGTTTTTAAAAACTGGCATATCCTAATTACTTCATGATTAAAACAGGATTAACTGATGTTTTTAAATTCTGATGTATGTTGAAACCACTCTTTACATGGTAATCCCAACTCACTTTTTTTTTACGACAGCACAGTTCTAATAATATTAGAGGCTTGCTCACACTGCAGAGAGGTGCTTAAATCCAAGCTGACATGAGTTTCATTACAAACCCTATTCATAGAAACATGTTTAAGTCTTACTGGGCAAGAACTTCATGTTGGACTAAGCAGCCTTATAGTGTGCTCTTTGACTGTGTGCTGGAAGGGCACCACTGTGTTTTGCTATTTTATGTATTTTATACTTAGGGCTTCAAGCAACCATCTGGTTACCTCCTTTTGACCTATTTTTGTATTTATGACAACAGCTTTGAGGATTTTAATAATATGAGGGCACAACTAATATGTGGCATAGCTGGAGGAGAGACAGTGGCACACTTCTTGAATTTATATGCATTGTAAGACATGTCAGGCAACAGTAAATGATCTCATTTTTCCAGTGAAATAATCCTAGTAGGCATTCTTCGTTTGCTTATATGTGCCTGCCTGTCAGGAGAATGAATGTAGGAGGGAAGGGAAAAGAGGAGCACGATCTTTTTACAGGCATATTTTATTACAAATATAAGCTTTGTTAATTTGCATTTGAAATGAATAAGCTTCACATAAGAGCTGCTGACCAAAATACTAAGCAAACAGCTTTGCAGGGAAATTTAATATATTGTTCTCTGACAATTTTAAAATGCATTTAAAGTGTATTTTTCTCTGGTTTTTTCATAGCACATCTTTTGTTATTTTAGCTATTATATATGTACAAAGTAGAACTGCCTGGTTTTTTGGGGCACGGTATTATTATGTGCACTGCAGAATAGCTGTGGTTACTATATTGTCACTCCCCTTTCTGTGTTTGTTTTTAACTGAGAAACAGGGGTTTTCATGTGGCTGAAGATGTATTCCAAAGCCTGACATTTATCTGGTAGATCTTTGATGCTCTCTTAAAGGATTTCCTTTTCCAGTGTGGCTTGCTTGGTGGTATGTGACAGGAGGAAATCACACTGTGTGCTCAGCATGAGGAACGCGTTAAGGGCTGCTCAGACTGGTAGCCTGATAACACCTCGGTGGCTGCAGCTCTGTATCTCCAAGCTCCAGCTCGGTGATGAGGCTGAGCATGTCTTTCCAGTAGGTACGTGCACAATCACGTGTGGTCAGTACGCACCACCAGCCCCACAGGTTAATGCAGGCACTCGCCTGATGTTTCAATTCTCTCTTGAGCTGGGCTGTCTTCCTAAAGAGACTCTTGGACATGTTTATTCAGTATCTTTTGTTTTGTTGAGCCAAACTGAATAAATACAATTTATACTGCTTCATTTAGGGATAAAATTCTTTCCTGTGTCCTCCCCTGAGTTATAGAGGACGGAAAGTTAATGAGGTAATTGTCAAAAGGAGTTTGCAGAGAAAGCAACTGCTGTGTCTGTACAGCTGTAGCTGTGGTTAAGGCAGAGGGAAAAACAGTGGCAGGACCACCAGAGCCAGGAGAAGCAGATGTTGCACAGATACGGCAGATACTCTCTTCTGAGGTATTTGCATTTTGTGTTCCTGCCTTTTTTTTTCTTCCCCTTCCGTAGGTATCTTACTGTTATTTCTCTCTGTCCTCCAAATGATGCTTTTTATATATTATATATTATATATTTTTTTTTTATATATTATATATTATATTTTATTTTTTTTGTGGCTGGCTGAATGGGGATCCCAGAATTTTGTCTGTAAAGAAAATTGAGTAGGCAGAAGGGTATGAGCCTTGTAAGAATTAAAAGATACCTAAATGGACATCTGAGCTGTTGTACGCTGGCTTGTAGGTGCTAAAGAGAAATACATAAGGAAGAAATGGAACTGAGAATGAGCACCAGAGAGAAAATTAATCTAAAACGTGGATCAAAAGATATGAGGAGTGAATTAAAATTATCCCAAAAGACTGTTTTGGACTATCAAGTGCTAGTGTGTGTTGGAGGCAGTCATGCTTCTTCCAGAGAGAGACTGTTGTCTTGTGGACTGAATCACAAATTTTCCCTGTCTAAAAATCTTTGTACCTTCAGAAGATGTTTGGGTGTTCTGTTTTTTGTGTTTTGGTTTTGGTTTGGTTTTTTTTGTGGGAGGGGGAAGGTGGGCTGAGGTTTATGAAACCACTTGTTTCTGCTTATTTGGAAAAGAGACTTGTGGGCAAAGGCGGTGAAGAGGCTTGTAGCTTGGCTATGTTAGCATGGTCTAAGCAAGAGCCGAAGAATGAATCAGAAACTCTTGGAGGAGGTGATGGGGTGAGAGAAAAGTGGGGTTGAGGCAGGAGTGTGTTACAGAAGAGATACTGATCTGTAATCCTGCACTTCAGAAGCATGTGATTCTGATTACTGTGGGAGGTGAATGGGAAGTCACCGAGGGATTTAAACAGGCATGTTTAATTTAAATGATAAAAAGAATAAAACACTTTTACTCAGCACTGCAGCTCTAAATATAACATCTGTTCGTTTCCTGCATATTGTTTCTTTAATGAGTGATTTAGGAGAACGTGTGGGCTGTCAGAGCCATGCATGAGAAAGGTGCCAAAAACTAATTAAGGTAGAAAGTCCCAGTTATGCCAATGGACTGTGCAAGGTACATCCTCTTACAGATCAAGGACAGGCTTAGAGAAAGGGTCAAAAAATGAAGTGCAAAAGCAAATGAATAAAAACATCCCATCACTTGAGCAAATGGGATTTTATAGACATATCTTTAAAAATAATTCTTGCATACCCACAGAAAAGAAACTTTTAAAGTCAGGTGGCTAAGACTGTATGGAAATGTTATGTTCTCTAGGCTGCTATTCCTCAAAATTTCAGCTTCTGTTTTAGTAAATCACCACAATGTCATTAGTGATCCTGAGCATTATAGACACTATCAAGGATTTGGGTTTTGTTGGTGGCAGGTGAGATAAGGAAAGTTGAAACTTCCCATATGTTTCAGAATTCTATTTATGAGTTGCATAGCTACTAAAAACCTCCTGTAATTCTTTGAGTGGTCCAGAAATAACCATATCAAAGGCTTTTGAAAGTCAAGTTAGTTATAGTCCCTCCTAAATTGTCACATGATAAGCAATAAATAGATCAAAAATCCCTAGGGAGGAAAGGAACAAATAGGAATAAACAGTTGGGTTTTGCTGTATCAAAGTGATTGTAATGTGTCACAGGCTTCCAAAGGACCTATTTCCTTTAGTTTTGAAAAGTAGGTAGCAAAAGATGTAGGTGATGAACTGGTTTAAGGATTTTTTTCAAGATCAGACAAAAATAGAAAATCTCACTGCTTTCTAGCTAAGCTAGATGTCAGGCTAGCATGATCACAGACCAAATTTAATGTTGGTAAGTGTAAAGTAATGCATGAAAAGAAAAAAATTGAATTACTCCTACGTATTGCTATGTTTTACATTAGCAGCTTGTCCTAGTATAGAATAACATACTGTAGTCACCTTAGAAAATCTTGTGCTATTGTAAAATAGCGTCTTTAAAAAGTGGCATAAAAATGGCACAGCAGTATCTGTATGTCATTGTATAAATCTGCATTATCACCTGTAACACTGTTGGATGGTCTAAAGTATGACAGGAATAGCATGCTTTGGGAAAGGCTTAAAGCCATTAAAGGCATGGAAAAGCTGTCATTTGAGAAAGGAAGGGAATTTAGGCCTTTTCTAGGCTGACTGTGATTTGACTAAAATAGGACTCATATTTTTCTTCCAGTATCTATTTGTTTCAAAGATTCCACATAGACTTGTAAAGGGGAAAAGGGTGAGTTACTAACTTATGCCGAAAGATAATAAGCTTTTCTTTAGAATACCTAAAGAGAAGTGCACAGAAACATGTATGTGCATGCGTATTGTGGTTATTATGTTTAGGGTGGGTGCCTAAATGAATAGAGCATGTTGCTGCAAAATACATGAGTGCAGCTGCCTAGGATGCACAAGGTGAGCAGTGCTGCTTTCTGGCTGTGCTGTTTGGTTTGGAAATGATTCCCTGTGAACCTTGGCTTACCATTAGATAGGCTGTTTCAAAACAGGTATTTTCACCTCTTAAGGTTTAACTCCCTGATTAGGTGAGAGCATATGAGGTCCAGAACTGGGTTGAGTTCACCTGTTCTACTTTTCTCCATCCTAGGTTTCCTTTTCCCCTCTTCCTTGGAAAAGGAGAAGACAGGAAGGGATGGTGCTGGTGGAAGCAGAGCAGTGCTGTGATGCTTCATTTCAGTAAATACTGGGTTTAACCACATACTGGGGAGGGATGGAGGACATAACAGATTCTGTCTCAAACCAGATGCCAAAACTGCTTCCAGTGTGACTCAGGCTCTGGAGGAGATTCCTAGCTGGTTGTAGCACAGCTAGACAAAAACTGTTCTAACAAAGGCAAAATTTTTGCCATTTCGTTCTGCAGAAGGAAACTGAGATTTCTTTCTTTTTCATGTAGTTAACTAGGGAGATGTGTTGGTTTTTCCTTTTAGAAGGCCTGGATTTTACCTATTATTTGAACATTTTTCTGGAAAACTGTAGTTCTAGACTACCCTGGAAAATATGTTTACATCTGTTTTATGGGCCAGCTGGGATTTGGATTCCACCGAGAGGTGTAACAGCAACAAGTTCTAAGTATGGCGTGGCCTAAAAGAGTTTACAGACTTGAATAAACTCTTTGTCCAGAGAAGCTGTGGCTGCCCCACCCCTGGAAGTGTTCAAGGCCAAGTTGGATGGGGCTCTGAGCAACCTGGTCTAATAGAAGGTGTCCCTGCCTATGGCAGGGGGGTTGGAACTAGGTGATCTTAAAGGTCACTTTCGCCCAGGGCATTCTATGATTTAAAAAAACAAAACCAAACCAAACAAAAAAAAACCCAAAAAACAAAACAAAACAAAAAAACCCAAAAAACAAAAAAAAAAAATAAGGAAAAGAAAGGGTATCAGATACGATGACCAGTGGATAGATTAGAAGTAATCAGGACTGACATCACAAGTTTTCTGATTCTAAAACCTGGTTGCCTTCATCTTGCCTTGCTAGGATGTGGTTGCCCTTAGCTAAACATTAATAACTAATGCGTGTAAACTACCTTCTCAGACTGAAAGTTTGTACAACTTTTGTGAGCCTTTAAAATCATCACACTGCTAGGCTGTGCTAGAGACTCTTCTATGTCAAGTTGGATGAAAGCAGCTACTTTTGTCTCAGCTATGACCTTTGCTGTAGGCATCCATGTCTCTCTTTCTCTATATGACCATAAAGCTACCTGTGGCAGAACCTTAAAAGTAGCCCTTGCCAGCTTAAAGTGCAGAAGTTGTTTGCTCAAAGGAATGCATACGTGCTTGTTCACTTCCCTGTGAAATTCAAGGTGCTTATTAGGTGTAAACTGAGTCATTTAAAGAGACTCTGTAGTTGACCTCTTACTTGCCAGTAGATTTGGGAGTACGCTGCAACACATAAGATGCAATTTTAGAAGCTGAATAAAGGCTTCCTTGAAAATGTTTCTGTTTTCTAGATATTGGTCATGCTTGAAATCATGAAATGTATGTACTAAATCTTTATCTGCAAAGAAAAATCAAATGGGAAGCTGTAGATGCTATTTACTTTGGGAGTTTTGGCTCTACATACCTGAATTTTCTAAGCACAACACTTATATTAAAGTGTTTATGAAATTTGTCACTAAGCCTAATGCCTTTTTTTTTTATTTTTGAGGAAGTCCTCTGTGACATTTCTAGAATATAATTATGTTGTGTTGTAGGAAACTGAATGATAAGTAAAAGATTATCTTAATAAACTACAAAAACATAATTATCATGGTAAAAGCTTGAAGTAATCAAATGTGTTTTGAGTCCACTGAAGGACCATTTACTGCATATTAGATGTTAATCTTGGCATAATTTTTGTATTGAAGATAAGCACCATGCACAGAAATCATTTCTACTTCGTGCTATTTCTGTTGTTCTTAGTTCTTGGTTTGTATTTCTTTAAGACCGGGTAGTGTAAATGCATCTTCTGTACCAGAGAATGAAATTATAGAGAAAGCAGAGGTTCACAATCTGCTATCCCAGTTATGCTGCTGTTTGTTTCCTGCCCAGGTTTAGGATTTTACAGGCCTTTCAAGCCCTCTCTTAAATTGCCAGGAATTGCTCAGTTATACTGTGACAACAAACCCCGTTTTTTACAAGTCAGTCTGTAATGTACAAAAACCCCCACCAAACCAACAATTCTTTCCTTCCCCACTCCCTCTCCCCACCTCTGCAAAGGTTTTTTGTATACTTTAGGAAACAGCAAATGAACATTTTTAGTCTTTTGTCAGACTTTATATCTTCAGTTTTAGACAATCTTTTAAAAATGTGTGTATCATGGTAATGTTTGGTATGCCCAAAGTCCTTGTGTGTGTCAGTGGGTCTGAGGCTGAGGTGGGTCTGGTGCTGGGAGGTGTGAGATCTTGCAATTCAGTGCTGTAGCTGAAGTTCACTGAAAGCTCAAAGCATCAGCTGATGCAGCGATTCTTTATGTGGGTCAGCCTTTACAGAAAGAAAGCAGACCATGGAGTGCGAGTTATGTTATCCTGCCTAGTTAATCTTTTCAGCTCCTTCTAATCCCTTTGCAGGGTAGCTGTCTATATGATTTGACTGGGTAGCACTTCAGCTCCCATAATTAAAGAGCAAATTGTCCAGTTCCTGAATGACACAATATCAGAAGTGGCTTTGTTCAGACTCGAGTTAGTCTAGTTTAAATTATGCTGTCCCTAAGAAAATATGAAGGTGTTTTTAGGCAGCTGTGTAATCTTCTAAATACTGTATTAAAGTATGACGAAGGATTCTGAGCTTTCATTTTAGATTACTTGCTGTACACATACTTAAATTCAGTGGCCAAACTTCAAATCAAGAGCCTTGTTCCTGTCAAATCAAAATGTCTACCTTTCTTTTCACTGAAAGAAAAATCTAAAATTCTAACTGGAATTATTTAAGGTTCAAGATGTTTTACTCCAATTGAGAGAATGTTTCATTTCTATTCCCAGTATCTTTTAAGAGAAGAAAAGGATATGAAAGGCTAAACTTCTGACTGTAAACAAAAATAACTGTCAGACTAGGAAATCAATCTATCTCTCTTGTGTGAAAGCTTATGCCAAAATGCACTTTAACATGGTGCTTAAGGCACTGTTCTGATAAAGAAGATGCAGGGGAACCCTGAAGCCAAGCAAGATTGCGTGGTCCTCTCTTGTAGACCAGATGAACACCACTCATTATAGTGTGTTACTTGAATAAGTGACTCTTCTGTTATATCATTTCCTTCATGAATCTTGTTTGTGCACTCCAGCAACCACTAACTGTATCAAGTCTCTCCTAAAACTTCCACACCTCGTCCCTTCAAAAAAAAAAAAAAAAAACCAAGAAAACAACAGAAAACCCACCTTTGTATCTACTGTTTTAATTAATAATTAGTAGTTCATTCAGCCTAATCTTCTAAGGTGGTATCTCTTCAAAAGCTGTTTTTTGAGCAAATTGGTTACTTCCTATCAATTGCATGTCACTAACTGAAGTGGACTCTTAAGTACAGATTATGATGCAGGTTAAAAAGCAGATATGTAAAACAGTCACTTTTTCCTTATACTCCATTTTAATCTGTCACATGGGTTTCCAAGTTGGGAGCTGCTTAGAATTTTGTAGATCATGTCAATCATCTAAAATATTGCATTTTCATGATTATTTAATTATTTTCTACTGAAGTGGTGCTCTACCAATTTGTGTCTAGTACAAAGGGAATGTGAAGGAATAGGACTGTGTCATGATTAGCAGGCTGATTCCTTCCTGTGATACTATGAAACTGTCACCTGCACCTGATTTTTAGTTGCATGGAGCTCATAAAGAAAAAATTAATACATCCATGTCTTCATTGTGCAATAGCCTTGAGGATGTTAAGATATCCAGAAGGTATACTTCATGAGATGCATGACATCATGTTCTAAACTTGCAGCTCATGCACATCTTTAACTCTAGTGCAGCCTCTTATTTTTGTATTTTAACGCTGGAACACTGCGCTTAACATGCACGTTGTTCATACAGAAATTCAAGCAGGGTTGAATTTCCCAAAATTGAAACTTCCACATTTTATCCCACAGATGCCTTAAAATATTTGTGTCTGTTTTGGTGGTTTTGTATGCATACTCTCGAATAGCATAATTTCAGTGCCGTGCTGAATGATTTCACTAGAATGTAGACTACGCTTCAGTTAGAAACCACAGTTTTAATTACAGCACACATGCATGTAGATGAGAATAAAAAAATAATTTGGATTATCTTTAACCACTATGTCAGTTTCCTTCTTCCCTATGCTGTGATAATGTAAACAGCAAATGAAGTAGCTTAGATTATTTAAAACTTAGAAATAAATGTTAAACCTTAATCTATTTCCTGAAGATTTTTTAATTACAGGCATTAACATAACTGCTGCTCTCTGAAATTTGTTTCATTTTAATGTCACAACTGAAAATACGCAATATCTGTGGTTAGCAAGGATGCAGCTTGCTCTTCTGTGTGCTTCGATGTTGTATCGTAGTGTGTTCAGATTCTCATGCATCTGTTTTCCTAGATTAGTGTCTTTCCTAACGTTACACATTTGTTTTCTTTCCTCTCCATGTAATAAATAATGGACTTTTTCTATTTTAGACAGCACATTATTCAATTCTCTTGGCATACACTGCTCTGGTTTTTATTGGCTTATTTGCTCGAAAAGTGCTTCAGTGCTCTGAGAAATTTTGGGTTTGTTTATGTTGTGGGATCTTGTTTTCAAAACCTGCAATGTGATCTTTCACTGTTTTCATCTTGACATTATACTGATCTCAATGTGATTTTGGTGGGTATCAATTTGAATTTGAGTAAATATTCCTGGCAGAAATTGTAAGATTCCAAGAAATTTAAAAATAGTGTAGATGAAATATTGCCTTAAGCATCTTCGTATGTCAGCTATCACAATATAGTCTGTCTAGGAGAACCTTATGGTACAAAAAGGAATGCAAAGAGGGCAGCTTAGATATAAAATTACTGGATCAAATTGATTTAAATCAAAAGGCAGAAAGCTTTAATAAATTTAAATTTTACTTTTTAGTGAGCTTTTTTAAAAGCAGGTTGAGGGGCTGAAAATTCACTGAATTTTTAATATCTCCCAAGTATGGAGATTCTGCAGCTGGTTAGGGCAACCTGTTCTGGGGCTTAACCTGCCTCATGATTTAAAAAATACCCAACAAAACACAACACAAAACAGAAAAAGCAACATAACTCCATTTTTTCTGGTCCGATTTTCCTATATTCCTACTTTTCCTTGTCCTACTGCCATACATCTTCAAGAACAGTCTGGCTCCCTCTTCTCTACCCTCACATTAGGTAGCTGTGAACTGTAATAAGGTCTCCCTTTTTTTTTTCTTTTATGGCTGAACAAACTCAGTTTTCTTAGCTTCTCCTTGTAATATCACACGTTGAGCCCTCTGATCATCTTGGTGGCTCCTTCCACTGGACTTGTTCCCCCATTCTCAACCAGCAGGACACACTTCTTGTGTGTTCAAGAGGTGGTGCCAGTCAAGGGGCTGTGCCTGTCAGGTCGTCTGGCAGCCCTCAGGCAGGATGAACGTCCTTGTCTGGTATGGAGGCATGCCAGGGCAGCTGCTCTGACCAGCTTTGTCTGGATAGTCCATGAGGGGGATTTAATGTTTGCCATGAAATTTACTGTTTTGAAGATAAATGGTACTACATAGTGTTATGTTTTGATTTAGTCAAGACACACTGCGATATGCTGAAATCACAACACAAACATGATATAGCAGCCGAAATATACATTTGTGTCACCATTCCCATTACTGATCTTCATATGCCCACTGTCAGGATGGTGGGTATCTCCAGTTCACCAGGAAGGAATATGTGAGCTAAAGCTATCTCAAGCTTACTGCTCTCTTGAGAGCTCATTCTGTTGTTTTTTCAGTTTTATACTTTTTGTGGGACTGAGCCATGTCACATACATACTTCTCCCCCTGCTGGCCTGGCTAGCTGGGGAAGACCTTATATGCTACTAATTATTTTAAAATAGGCTGCTTGCATAACCTGATGGCTTACTGTACAGCCATATATCTAAAGCCTCCAGTCCCCCTTACGTGGAGATATGTTTGACTTTCTTTATGCCACTTGGTGCTCATTCTTATATTTTCTCCCCGAGTTCATCACCCTTGCCCATCTCCTCTCAGCCTTCTTTCCTTGTAGAGGTTTTCTTGTCAGTCAGGCAGGCTGTATCTCCTTGGGACTGTTGAAAATGTGTTCCTTGTGAGCTGATGGGACACAGGTATCTGGAGAGGTGCTCGCCTGTACCAGTTGTTCCTCACCTCAAAGCTCAACACACATGTTTTGGTCACGTGAGGTGAATGTATCCCGCTGCACAAAGATGAACAGAGTCATAATGCTGCCAGGAAAAAGAAGAGGGAGAAAAGCTGCAGGCATCATTAATGCCCTCAGCCCCTGACATACTCCTGGCATGTACCTGAAGGGCCACAAGAGAGGGCAGCAGCCTCAGATACAGGTTTATGATCTAGTTGAGTTACTGTGGAGGGCTTGAATCTACTCCAGTGAAAACATGGACTGAAGTTCTGGGCCTTAGGTGGATCCCTCTTGACTATGCAGGTGACCTTGCAGGCAGATTTTAAAACAAATGCCTGCACCTGGTCACAGTCCTTTTTGTCTCAGAGGGGTTGGAAAGATGTATTTGGCTTGGTGGGTGCACAGAGCTTTGAGAATTGGCATGTCACTGCAGGAAGGAGAACCAAAAGGAAATAACCAGGGAAGAGTCTTTGTAGGCTCATAAAGAGTTAAATCATCTGCGCTAGGAAATCCAGCAGTTATTCCGAGATTCATCACCACAATTTTGACACAAAGAAATAGAATACTTAATTTGTTATTTGCTATCTGTAATAATAATCTGTTCAGTTTTCTTTGATTATAAAAAAAATAGGCATGATGAAAATACATTTTCATAGAACAAGCAACTGGAGATTTTTTTTCCACCTCTGCATTTCTTGCAGTACAAAGCAGTATGCGCATTACAGTATTTTTATCTTTAAAAGAAAGTTATGATACCCTCTACTGGCTATTTTTGGAAATAAATCTGAGCTATAACTGACCAGTTTATAGTCAGCAGCAGTTAAACTTAATCTGTACTGCAGTTTTAATACAGTCTTTTTTTATTTTTCTTTTTTTGAGGAGTTTGGGTTGTTTTGGTATTTCTTCCCTCTTTAGGTCTGTCCCTGGCTTCAGCAGAGTGAATCTGACTGTGATGGAACTGTATTTTTGAATGCAGGTTGTTATGGCTTCCAGACCAACAGTTCTATAGGTACAAATGAAAATAGCTAGATGTTATCACAGCTCTTGTTGCCTAGTAACCAAAGCCCAATGTATAATTCAACGAGATAAATTTGATGCACTTTGCCTCTCTTTTCCTTTTTAGTAGCAGAATGTAAAATACATTTATATTTGAATGTTTTGTTTTCTGATATTTAAAATGTATTGAAATGTCTAATTTTGCAAGCTCAGTTACAATGATCTAAGTACTGATGTAGATTTCCTGTAATAAAGAGTATTCTGGTTCTTGTAACATTGCTGTACTGTTCATATAAGTATGCCAGTGTGACTGTGCATACAAATATTAAATTATTTTCTCCATGCCATTCTCAAATTTCACCTTTCCATTTTGTATTCTGATTTGATGATGGTTTTGCATATTTTTCTACTGGATCCATTTATGTAGTCAAGGATTGTTCTCAGAATTATTTACTCAGCTATATTGATAATATGCCTAATATCATCTAGGACTGTCCTTGAATTAGTTACTGAATTTGTGAGCGGGTGTGAAATGTTTGCTTCATTGGGACAAGTTGTGTAAATAAATACTTGTAATAGATTTCTAGCATTGATTTTTGCTATGTAAGCTAATGATTATATCTTATCATAGAATTAACTATCAAATGAATTGATTCACTGTTATAACTAATCATACTGTAGTTCTGGTAATATAAATTGTATTAGTAACATTGTCTTAACATTTACATAAACATATGCTAAAATAAAATAAGTTCACTGTACTGTTTTAACCTTCTACTTAATGACCTTTAAGCTTACTAAATTTGTTTTGAATTGTGTGACACTTTTATGCTTACAGATCTTCTCCACTTACTTTGTTGACTTATATAATACTTTCATTATTTAATTGTATCTCAGTGCAATCACATTTGTGTCTTTTCTTCATTTCTCTTTTATTAACAGTTGATAATGAAATCAAACTCTTGTTAAATGTATGATCCTTCATTTTTTCTGTCTATACTGATTGCCAGACATGCCTGAATTATCATTCTTCCAAGAAGGTCACAGACTTCTGTGGAAGCTGAATTCTGTCCTAACTGGAATCACTTGCATAAAGATGCTTTTTTTTTATGCTAACAAAGAAAATGGTACAGTGTCCAGTGCTTGCATGCAAACAAGATTTGCATTTTCTGTCATGGTCTAGAAAACCTTGTTTTAAAGAAATACTTAACGTTGAAAACTTGGAAATGAGCTGTAATTATGTAGTGCTGGGAACAGTAAGAAGGCAGCTTGGGAATGGATATCGGGAAGAGTTTAAATAACATGTGAGAGTTCTAGTTTGTGTAATGATTTCCCCAGTGAACAGGATAGTAGAGATGCTGCTTTGTTATTTTACATGGTATCTGTAGGGAGGTAAAATCACGCTCATGTTGGGCTTTTACTTCTTCGGTTGTTTAAAGCTGAAATCTTCCTCTCTGTCTTAGTATTGGTTTCTTTATGGTTTATTTTGTTTTCTTAATGTTGACAATACTCTTGTATAAGGTGAGAACTGAATTGGGGCATTAACCAGCTGTTGCTTCTTCTTACAGGTACTGCTCCCAGCAGCTGGTCTCCTGCAACTGCAGGATGTGAAAAGGACTTGCTGTGAATTTTTGGAATCCCAGCTTCATCCTATCAACTGCCTGGGGATTCGTGCTTTTGCTGACATGCATGCATGCACAGATCTCTTGAGCAAGGCCAACACATATGCAGGCAAGTTGTCTTTAGTAGAGCCACATCTTGGTATCTGTCTGTGTGGGTGAGTTCCATGCCACCCAACCCCACCCAGAGGAACCCGAGTTTTATCCAGGATATTGCAGACATGTATCTCCTGATGAAAACTACATTTGATATTAATGCCTTCAAGAGAAATAAAATGTGCTGGCTGCACCAAAGTTATATTTAAGCTGAGTGGAGCAGCATCTTCACATGCTATTCTGACTCTGCGGGGTCCAAGCCATTTGTAATCCAGAAAAAAGCTTCCTGTTAAAAATTTTGCACTGTCACTTAGGGGAGGAAATCAGGAAAGAAGAATTAAAATTCTGACAACGATCACAAGTCAAAGTATGTAGGAATTACAGGGGGGAAGAAATAAGAAAAAGGCATTTGGTGGAGGGGTAGCCCCTGCACTGCAGTGGCAAAGCAAAGCAAGAAATGTAACTTTGGGTATTATGTTACCAACTTACCTTATGAAAATCCTGCTCATCTAGCCCAAGACTTGAAATTTCCTATTATAAAGGGTACATATAGTCTCATTCCACTACCTTGGCACAAAGTAGACAGAAGTGCATCTTCTAAATAACAAAATAGTTCAACCAATAAAATTCTACTCTCTGTGTAAAGAGCACTTGCCATTGGGTCTTTATATATATTTTTAAAAAAAAAGTTTATGGAATTCTTTATTTTATTACTTAAAGCACATGATTATGGTGTATGTATGTCTAACACATTAAAGATTGTGTTATTCATATTTGTAAGAGGATTGGCCCATGTCAGCTCTTAGAATTTTGAAAATTAGGTTCTCGTTTTGCTTGCTGTTAATATGATAGGAATTCAGGTTCTTTGGTGAAGTAACTGTAGTGATGTATAGGGGAATAACAGAAAAAAAAAATACCTTTTTCTTCATGCTTGTGAGGCCTCAGAGGCAAAATGCTGAACCACACTTCATGATAGATACTGAAGTAAATCCATGGAAGTCTAATGTGAACATTAGCAAACAGCCTGACCTATGACAAGGACAGTGAGGACAAGAGTCCTCTCAGTCAATAAACTAAAACATTAGGACGATGAGAAGGAATTCAAATCTTCCTGTGCATAAAAATGACTGAGAGTGAGTAAACTTAACTTGTGAGGTATTTTTAAAGTAATTTCAGATATTAAGGAAAATATCTAACTGTAAAAGTAACAGAGATCAGGTAAGCTGACTGTCAAATTATAGTCTTTCCATTGTTAGGCAGCTGTAAGAAAACTGGGGACACTAACTTCTGGTTTAGGTTGATTCAAATCATACCTGTGTGAAAAACTAAATGATTTGAGGTCCTTTTAAGCTTATGCTTCTATGTATCTGCAAATAATTTTTTTTCATTAATATTCCAAATACATTTTTTGTATCGGCTATTGGAAGCTGATATACATGTAGTTTCAGAGAGTATATTACTAAATTGGTAAATTTAAACACAATGGATGAAAACCTTGTTTGACTGCTCTTGATGCCAAAAAAGGTTGCAAAATGTGGCTGACAAAAAACTAAACAAAATATTGTATAAGCTTGTAAATTTGTAGCATAGCATTATATCCAAAACTAAGGCTTTTAATTTGTTCAAGAAGCAGTGATCTTACTCTTCCTTTGTAAGTAGAACGCCTTGGGGTTTTGATGTTTGAGTTGAGCCTGAGCATACTATACTGAGGAATTAGTTTTTAGCAAAATTACTTTTCAGTATTTTTGTATGAAGAAAGCCTTCTGTTTTACAGGGTTTAACTTACTAGCCAGTAAAGTAGTATACTTTGATTAGAGCTTTGGTAGTAAGTATTCAGAGAGTAAGAAAATAAGCTTGAAAATTCAGAAGTGATGGGTTGTCAGAGGTTGAGGGGTGACTTTCAGGTATGCTTTCCTACATGCAGCTTGCACTATTCACCCAGTCACAGATAATTTCCTGTCTTTTCAGTGTCTCTTGAATGCTTCATTTCTACTTCAGGTTTAGAAAAACTGAATTGTTTTCCATTTAATAATCTTTCCCTTCTCCCTGTCTTCCCCTCGCTGTGATTTGAGTGTTCTCCCAGTCATTCTGGTTTGTAAACTTGAGAACTTGAACCCTCCTTGGCCATTTTCTCCAAACTACCCAGTTGTGTGTTGCTCTATTTTGTTTCTTCCCTCCCTACCAAACCTTCTTTACATTCCCATTCGCTACAATTAAATCTTCCTCTGCCATAACTTCTTCTCTGTTTGCTAAGGTCATTTTACTACTTTTGCAATATTCCTTTTCCCCCTGGACCAAATTCCATCCTCTCATCCTTGAGTTTTTCAGTTCAGCAGAATTACCCTCACTTGAATCCTTTATTTCATCTGTCTCTCTTGCTGTACTATTTTCATGCTTGGTACTAACATTCTCTTTCCTCTGTAACCAAACCACCTTCCATTTCTGTCAAATTCCTCCCAGAAGCTTCCCTTATTATCATCATATTCTTGGAGTACTGCTGGGCTGTATGACAAGCTTCCAGCTCAACTCTGCTGTGTATTTGCTGTACCTGTGGGGTGGATTTTAAAGCAATGTACATGCTGTTCTGATTCTTGAGATAAATATGCTGTGTATAGTCAGGGTGCACAATCAGGTCCACTCTCTGCACTGCTTTCCTTAATCCCTAGCACTGTCAGGCTTAGAACAAGAGCAATACAAAAATAATTTAAAATTAAATGCCCCGATAAGGCTGTAGAAAAAATACATACGACTTCATTGCTTTTCATAACTTTCCTAAAATGTTCAGTGACCAATTAGCATCGTTGACAATTACTACAGAGTTAAAATTGAAGATTTTCCTGAAATAGAGCACTAAGTGCTTCAACTCACATGTCCAGGTCCAAATAATAGGCTTTTTATTGCCTTGAGTAAATTTAGACCTCAGAAAGGCAAGGACTTTGATGAATGCTTTCAGTCATCTTCATTCCTAGAAATTCTGTTTTCTGGTATAGATTTTTTTTAAACTCAAGGGAGATTATAGTATTTCTGCAAAGAATGATTGATATATCAATTAAAAAAATTCAAAAGCTTTTCAGATTTTTTTTGAAAGTACTAGCTTTTGTAATGCATACCTTACTTGAGAAGCTGTGATGTGTACATGAGTGAATGACTGTGATATTTCTATTTAGACATCTATGAAAAAGGTTTTAATTAAATTCTTTTGTCTTTGAGTAATACAATATCAAATCCAAAAAGCTATTATATTTTTGACCTTTTGTGCAATAGGAAGCAAGACATAAATTTATTAATTAATGTTTTAGGGATAGATATTAGGGACAGATATTTAATGTTTTAGGGAACACATTTTGATGCTTAATTTTGAGTTTGAAATTATTTTTTCCAACTTCTGTTCTGTCTGGGCCTTAGCTACTTCTAAACTAAACCGCTAAACTATTTCACTTACTTCTAAACAATCATTGTTCAGTTTAGTAGTTGAAGCTAATATTTATATAGATTACTTTCTAAAAATATAAATTCCAACACCCAGGCAAGACCTTGAGTGCAGTATTGGTTAATGTGTTTTGAGAGCACAGGAGCTGTGTCCAACTGGTAACTCTCATTCCTGGGTCATTTTGTTGAGGCATCCCTAGCTGTGCTCAGAGAGTCTCTGCAAGCAGAATACAGGCAAGTGAAAAGAGGAGGGAAGCTATTTGTTGGTCCTAGTTGGGACATGCAAAATACTAGGCTCACTACTACTACTCAGAATGCTCACTACTCCTGATAAAAGGATCAAACAAGGGAGGAAGCATTGGCCTTCCTCTCTCCTTAGAATTCTCTGGTCATTAATCTTGCTGAATTTCCGTTTGCTGAATACCTTTTCAGGTCAATGTTTTTCCTTTTGAATTTTCAGGCTACTTACTGCCTGTATCTCAGCCATCATAGCTTCTTTTTTCCCCCTGTTCTTATCTCAAATGGCTCTTTGTACACAGCTTTCTTACAGCTGAAAAGAAATTTCTCAAAAGTCTGAGCCGAAAATACATGGCTGTGCCATTTCAGAGTTAAGCCTTGTATCACAGGCAGCTTAACTCCTGTTAACTAGAGTTAACTCCTTAAACTAGAATGAGTACAGAAAAGGATTACTAGACTGAAAAGAACAGTGAAAATATTTCCCTGCTACAGAAAATGAAAAGCATTTTGATTTTTAATGTCTCCCAGTCTTTATTTTGGTTACACTTGCTATTTTACACTTAAGAAAAAGAGTGAAATAGTTCTGCTAATAGACAATGGTAACATAAAAACACATGGATGCCAATGGATCAGAAGTTATTAGACAAGTGAAACTAGAACTTCCAGTTGGAATAAAAACACAACTTCCATTAAAATTGGAGCTTCATATTCCTATGGTGGGTTGGTCCTTCTGTAGCAGATAGGAGAGCCATTTACATGCACCTGTGATGCCTGTGGAGCGATCTGAAAATAGCAGGCAATTGATACAGGTTGCTTGGAATGAGCTGCTGTTGCAATTAAACTTGGAGATGCAACCTGTTCTTGTGATGTTCCAGAAAGCAATCCTGCTTTGGGTCTTGTTGCACATGCACAGTCAGAGACTGTACCGCTGAGGCCTCTCATCCTTCTTGTGTGAAGATTCTTAGGAAGAGTATGTGGCATGAACACTGCTTGTCTGTCTTCAGTTTTAGTCTGGGATATGTCTTACATAGTGTTAAAGGAACATTTTTTCCTGAGAAAGTGGTGCATTATATAGTTGTTGTAATGTTATGTACAACCTGAAAATAAACTGGTAAAGCCTTTTAATGAAGAGGGGTGCGCCACCTTGGACTAGAGAGACCCTTGCTCATGTCCTGACATATTTCTTAGTTTTAACCAGAGAATAATAATGTATTTCATTCATGACATAGGCTTTGAGGCTTGACACAGTGAACTTCTTTGGCTTTTAGCATTGTGCTGAGATGTTGAATATTCTTTTGTTAGGGAATCGTAGTATGTGTTGTAATGCAGGGATTGCTGCTTTGTACTTGACTGTGGGATAACAGCATTCTTGATTCTGGTGCTCTTGGTCTAAAACTTAAGCCCTGGCAAGACGTGGCAGGATGGATGTCTTCTGTAGGCTGTTCTTGTGTATGTCCGTGTGCCTGGGATGGAAAGGATGTAGTTGTCACAATCATTCCTACGATTCTATTCTGAGCAGCATCGTCTGTTGCTATGCTTCTCTTGCCTTGGCTCTTTTGAATTACACGGTGTTCTAGAAAGCAGTTATCTAAGCATAAAATTGACAAATAAATAAGATCTTTTTGAAAAAATGTGATTCTGCAGTGTTTAGCTTGTGCTGGTTCTCCAGCTGGCAGAGCTTATGTCTATCCCTCTGCAACAAAGCTGGGGTTCTTGTTTGACCAGTGCTTTAAAACAGGCCATTAGCAAAGGCCTTTTGTCCCAAGCCAAAAAAAAATCACAATGTGACATTGTGAATTGAAGCAGTGATTTAAAAAAAACCAATTCTAATATTTTTGTTTCATCTGCTTGAGAAACTGTCAGTTTTCTTTTAAGTGACCATAAAGCGTAGATCTTTCTGAGCTCCCATGTTGTGCATTGCTCTAAAACAATAGTTTATCAGTTCAGAAACAACTGGGTACAGAAAGTGCTGGGATGCTGCAGCTTGTTTTGTAGCATTATCATACTGAAAGGTGCAGGTACCCCATTTAGTTGTTAAAAAATATCATCATTTGTTTTGTGGGATATAAATAGTTGGCCTAAACCAACAAAAGACACTTATGAAACTCAGTATATTTGGCTGTGATATTTTGTTTCACACATGAATATATGTTTGATTACTGTCACAAAAAGATCTAGAGAATATGAGTAGGTTTTCCCTTTTTCCAGCGGCAGACTCTGGCACTGATAAGCTGTGGCAGTTTTTTTTCCATACACGTTAATGTGGCTTTGAGAAGATCTGTTCTGACTGTAGGTATATAAATGAGTGAAAAAACGTTTGTGAATTAATCCATACATGTTTAAAGCATAAAATGTTCTGTGCAGATTTCAGATGTAGCTTTCCTTCCTATGTAAGTGAAAAATACAAAGTTAATGCCAATATCTGTATGGCCAGACTGTGTGCCTGTTGGATAGAAGAGGCATCAAGTGCTTTTTGCTGCATGTGCATGAATAATATATAGCTCTAGACTCATAACAACAAATAGCAAAAAGTGGTACTTTTACAGCTCCTATTTTCTTTCAATGCTCTCCATGCTGGCATTGTATATTGTACTTACATTTTGTTACTGGGCCCTTTCCTGCTGTTAAAGACTTCCTTTTAGTTTGTCCCATCCTACTGGCACAGGGCAGACAAGGACAGATATTTAGCTATTCAGAAAGAAACTGACTCAGTACCAAAAATGTGAAAATCTGTTTTTCATATGCAATTGGAACAGATATTTTAGAAATGTCCTAAAATGGATTTTTTTTTTTTTTTAAAAGACAGAGCTTAGTCTTGATAATAAAGTAGGACTCTACTTGCTTAGGCAGTGGGAATTTAGAAGCCAACCCTCTGCAGCTCCTAAGCCAGCTTGTTTCCAGGCTGCCAGACTCTGGAGCCAGCTGGCTTCAATTTCTGGGTAAAGAGGCAAGAGATGGAGCAGGATTCCAGTACAAATTTGTCAAAAGTTGCATACTGTGTAGAAAATTCTGATTTGGGAAAAAATAATTCTTTTATTCTCTCATGGAAACTTCCATCTGGGTAGTTCTGTCTCTTTGCTTCTCTAAGAGATGTTCATAAAGAAAGAAGTAGGTTCCCTAATGCAATAAATAAAAAAAAAGCTAATTTGAGATTTTACCAGGGACAGATGCATGAAATATTTAATAATTTAATAATAGGTTTCATAATGTTTAATGTTAATATTTCCAGATTATCAAAACTTTCAGGATGTGAGCAGTAATATCCTAACCCAGAAGGCAAAATAATCCAGACACCTCCAGTACTATTTTTCTCTCATCATTATTGGGAAAAGAGGATCTAAGTGTGATTTCTTGAAGTCTTAGTACTGAATCATGTTATTTGGAAGATGCTGATATCCTTCCTGCTAAAAGGATGCAAAATGTTTGAATTTCATAAGCATAATTTTTTATATAAAATGAAGCTTTCTGTCTTCAACACTTGAATCAGCATTATATAAATTGTCATTGGTGGATTGATTTTACATTTCCTTGGTTTTTTCTTTTTTAAATTATTTTAAATAATCCATTTATTTGTAACTGCAATTGGCTTCTGCCCAAATGTTATCTATCAATCAGTCATGATGGTCTCCTAGACAACAAGCGATCTGATTCTTACAAGACAAGTTATTTCACTGTCCCTCTTTTTTGATGGCTAAAATTTATATAGAAATCTCCTCTATTTCTATTCTGTCTGTAAATCATTGACCTGAGGATCTGTAGCTGTTGACTGAATAGTTTGCATTAGCTTCTCTTTTTTCAGTCTTCTCTTGACCGTGTGCTTTCTTTTATGCTTTAAGAGGCTGACATCCATTAAAACAGTTTTTGTTTAAATACCCTTTATTTTTTTGGATTCTCTTCTATAGTTCTCTTTCTAGCATGAAAACAGGAGACAGCCTCGCATTCACTGTATTACTTTGAAAATTCTCAACTTTTAGCGCTCCTGGTTTAGAGGCTGGATCCCTTCCTATTTAGTGCATGACATAAATCTAAAACAACTTTTTAAAAGCAACACTTTTATATAGGAATTATAAAATTAGCCAGGTATTTATAATTTTTGAAATATATCCTGTTGGATGTGATCCACTGTTGAATCAAATTTCTCAAGGAAAGATGAACAATGCTTCAGAACTTCAGTTTTGTTTGTGATTTGGATGTTCGTTGCTTCCCCTTTCTGCTTGCTGCCAAACTCAGCTTCTCAGTACAGTCAGGCATACTGGTTTGTGTCACTGTCACCTGAAATTTGGAGTTTATCCTAAAACTAATCTATGCAAATTGCCTTTCTAAATTTCTATTTGCAAACAATAAAACTCATCAGAAACTTTTCTCAGTAAGTGTACCTCAGAAAATTCTACTTCAGCTTGAGAAACTGCATACTTGCTGCCTCAAAAACAAGCAGATATAAAAATATCTGTAAAGACTAGAGAAGAAATGGGGATATTATAAAAATCAATAGTATTTTTTCTCATCCTTTCTTTCCCATTGCCTGAATTACTGCAGAAGATACTACCTGTCCATCATAAGAGAATGCTGCAGAATTAGAGGGACTTGTACTGATGATGATTGTATCCAAAAAAGCTATTGTACCCTGCGAAGTTGAACTGAAAAATTAGACTTCTTGAGCTTAAGCATTCAGCATTCTTTAACTTTTTTTAGCAGCTTAGACAAGTTACTCAAGTATGGAGTCTTTGTTATAGTAGTACTAGTAGAGTGATAGAAAAGGCTTTAAAATGTTCTTTGGTTTGAGTATGTTTGCTGGCCTCTTTTTAATTTATTCTAATTTTGAGAGAAATCCTAAATTCTTAGTAACAGTCCCTTCTAACTTCTGTTAAGAATAGAGGAAGAAGGGGAAAAAATAATTTAACTGAATGGAACTACTTTTAAAGCAATACAATGCCATAAAAAGCATTTTTAAGGAAGGGAGGGGGCAACTGAATAACTGACAGTTTGGAAACATTAAATATTTTCAGTTATATGTAAGTTGAGGTTAAAAAAAATTAGGGAAAATTGCATACCTTCTGCACATTGTAGAGATAGTGATACACAATATTTTTATGACCTGGAGAAGCTCTGAGAGATGCAACAAGACTTGTTGTTTGACACTGCTGGTTGGTTCTAATGAATGAACCGTTGTTCATGTCCAACTACAAATTTAAAACATGCTTGTCAACAACATACAGTGTATACAGACTCTGGAGTCTTTTTTCTGTGTTTTTGTGTACAAATTTAGTGAAATGAGACTCAAGTAATTCTCAAGGACAAGTATTGAGATGAAGCAGCGTCTGAAAAATGCTACAGTACTTTTAGTATAATGTGTTTTAATATTTCAGTTAAATAATCTTTAAATATAAACGCTATTTGTGAGACCAAGCTTTAACCTACAGAAGAGGTTTTAAGTCAATGTATTGCTTCTAGGTAGGGTAAAATAGCATGCATTTTGGATCCTTTTCCTTTGTTTTCCTCTTCTGCTTTAGTGCTTGTTGAACATGTGGATACACGTTGCACTGTATTTTAGCGTATTTCTTTTCCTCTGAACAGAACAGCACTTTTCCGATGTTGTACTGAGTGAAGAATACCTCAATCTTGGTGTAGAGCAGGTGTGCAGTCTTATATCCAGTGACAAACTCACAATTGCCTCAGAGGAGAAGGTAAGACAATCTGTATCCCATTGTTCTTTTAATCCTTTGATGTGAAAGAGCTAACTTGCTCATACTGATCTTGTACACTTTTTTGGATGTGTTCTGTGTTTCCTTAGTGAAATCAGGCAGGTATTGTGCTCAAGTTTAAAAGACTTTTCCCAAAAGTGTTGTCAGTTTGATGCTGAAAATTAGTCTCAACTCTTAGAAGTCCTAAAACTGTATTAACTCACATTACCTTTTGTTCTTTGGGGAAAAAAAGCTGAGAAACAAAACTACATTAAGTGGAAATTCCTTCTCCATGCAGAACAAACAGAACTGGTGCTGAGTCACATACACAGGAGTTTGGTTTACCAAGGGATAAATAACTCAAAGCTTGAAGAGTAATTATATGCCATTTACTAACTTTAACATCAGCAGTCCCACAAAGGTATTAAACTTCTGCATGTATGTGTGAGCTGTTCAGCCTAACTGAACAAATGTGGGTTGCAGAGGAGATGACTGGGCAGCTTGGTATTACCTAGCCTGTGTTTAATGTGTGTTGGCTCACCTTTAGCCTAGATCTCATCTTTTAAAGCCATTTTTGAAACACTGTTTTTCAGTGAGCCCAGGGTATCTCTGTAAACCTCTAATAGTTTTCTGGTTGTGGATGTATTAATTTTGAGCTTTTTAAATTCAGTTATGATCTATTTGAAGTATGTAGTTTTGTTTTTTTTTTTTCCCAAGGAGTATATAGTTATACTCAAATGCAGCTAAATTGTGTTCAAAAGTATGTTTGAATACTCATTTGTGCAGTTAGGTAGTGTTTCGTGTTAAAACCTTTTTGAAACTTTGAATCTAAGAACTATCTGCTTAAACAGCAACTAGAAAAGCCATGTTGTTGTTCCTGTAATACCCTGAAGGTCTGGATCTATTACTTAGATACACGTGATGCTGCTTTTGTGGAGTATAATTAAGGTTTTAATGCTCTAGTGAATGATGAGCTACTGTGCAATGGAGGCAAAACCAGGCTTGGGATCCCTTCTAGTAAGACTCAGGGATGATAAGTCATTTGAACAGTGATGTGGCAGGACAATTCTCCAAGAAAGGAAGAAAAGTGTGAGGACAGTAATATTCCTACTCCTGTGTTGTTTCTTTGCCTAATTTTCAGTATCACTGAAGTTGCTGTGTGCATTTTGTCAAAGTAGCACAGCTATCCTTGAAACACCAGTAGAGGAGTAGATATAAAAAGAACCAGATAATGCAAATTCTTAATTTTGTAGTTGATAAATATGGAAATAATGGGAGCTGTAACTGCTGTCATCTGTTCTTATGTTAGGAGTTTTAGTATAGGCAAAACTATTTTTGAAGGCATATTGATGTTTTCATGCTCATGAACTTCAAAGTCAAAGAACGTGATTTTTTTGTTTTCTTGAAGGTATTTGAAGCAGTGATAACCTGGGTAAACCATGACAAAGATGTAAGGCAGGAGTTAATGGCTCGTCTGATGGAGCATGTTCGGCTGCCTCTGCTTTCCCGGGAGTATTTAGTTCAGGTAAGCAAAAACGAACAGTAATCATTCTGCATGTGAACATTTCTGTTCATTATTTTAATGCCAGGTAGATAAATTTAAACAGCAGTGTCATATGGTATGTTAGAGATAGTAAAAGTAAACAAACAGCCACTACCACATACTCGTGCACATCCACACACCGAGGTGAGGGATTGCCACGTAGAGGATGACTTACATAAATAATTTGTCTGTTTGGCTGGCTGCATGTCATATCACGCTAGGAATTTGAACAACGTGATTCGCTGACATTAGGTTAGGTTTCATTTGTAATATGATCTTTGATAAAGGATTTGTTTTCATAAATGAATTTTCAACTTCAGAATTATATCTGTTGTTTAAGCTGATTAGGGATTAATGACAAAGGAAACATTTTTTCCCTGGTTCAAATAAAATACATTTTTTCAAATGTTATAAGCTCATTTAGATATTTTGCTGTCAGGTCAAATATTTAAGAGTGACAATATAAGTTCAGTATTAACATTGGTTAGTAGGTATTAATAGTAGATTGGTAGGTGTTTATTTTAAAAATTCTGGTTTTGTGATACAAATCTCCACTTTGTGTGGGTTGTTTTGGGTGGAATTTGGAGGTTTTTTCCTGTTGTGTTCTATTGTGGTTTTTATTGTTGTGGGGTGGTTTACTAGTTTGTTAAATTATTCTCCACTAGTTCCCCCTTAAAATGTTCTGTACTGTCTGTATTTTAAAAATCAAGAAATGTGCCCAACTGGAAGAAAAGTGGTTTACCTTGCTTATCACTTTCTCTTCACTTGCTGATTAACAATCAGCATCTTCTGAGTTGTTTTCTTTTCAGTGACTGCACATTTCCAACACAAATTTGTGTCCTACTGGTTAAATTATAATCTTAAAAAATAGATTAATCTGCATTTGTGTGATAGAGCATAGGCTTTATTACACTTTGGATTGTGATTTGTGTTTTACTTCCTTAACACGTTCAGACTTTGTTAAACTTCTATTAATAAACAGAGAGTTGAAGAGGAAATATTGGTTAAGAACAGCAGTGCTTGTAAAGATTACCTCATTGAAGCTATGAAGTATCACTTGCTACCAACTGAGCAGCGAGCATTGATGAAAAGCACGCGAACAAAATTGAGAACACCCATTAGCCTTCCAAAAGTAAGACCCTTATTTTTCCCCATGTATTTACTATTTCAAACTTCATTTTAAAAGCTTTCATGAGAGCATGACTGTCTCTTGGGGCATTCCTGTAAAAAATTTGTACCAGAACTGTTTATTACAAAAATATAACAACTGATTACCTTTACACTCCATACTGCTTATGATAGAGGTGTTTTAGCCTCCCACCTACACAGACCATCACCACTATGTGCCCTCCCAGAAAACATCTTTTAATAAGTGCTTCAGCTTTGAAGAAATACACAGTTATGGAGAAATAAGCCTGTTGGGGAAAAAAACCAAAAACAAACCAAAAAAACCCCAAACTAAACCACAGAATGACTGAAGCTTCTGAGTTGACACTTTTTATTCAATCTTTAGTTCATTTTAGTAAGAAACAAACATTAGATACTTTCTTCTTTACAATGCCCGTAGTACTGTTGTGACAACTGCAGTAACAGAATAGGAGATTCAATTCAGCAGATTTAGCACATTTTTCTTAGAAGAACAAGGTAAGGCTGCTATGTGGTGGATGGTCACAGTTCCATTACACATCATAGACACTGAATTCTCACACCTGAGATCACAGTAGGATGTGAAGATACAGCAGGATCTCCCTCTTTCCTGGGAGCTTTACCAAGATTCTAATTGCTTCCTGCTTTTCTACCCTTGGTATTTCCTCTGGACACAGTAACTATGAATTACATTTGTTTAAAAAAAATACCTAACAATTAATTTTGCCTGGTTCACAAGACTCAAATTTCTAATTTAGGAGAGCCATCCTTTAATTATTTCTTGTAGAGAAGTTTGCTTCATTTTTTAACACTTTTTTGATATTTCAGGTGGTCTCATATGTGCAAATAACTAACAATTATTATTATCTTCCTTTTAGTTGATGATGGTAGTTGGGGGACAGGCACCAAAGGCAATTCGCAGTGTTGAATGCTATGATTTTAAAGAAGAACGCTGGCATCAGGTAGCTGAATTGCCTTCCAGAAGATGTAGAGCAGGTAAGGATGCCTAATTTTTTGTTGTGGTTGGTAATGCTTCAGAATTTAGGCATCTGTATAAAGCATTATATGTTCTTTGGAACTGTACTTGAGATATTTATCTGAGAAGGGCTAAACTTTGACATCACTGATCATCTGAATTACTTGCTGATCTGGAATGATACAACTTTGATAAATTGTGCTTGATTTGTGCTTCAGTTTGTAATCTGTAGGATAAACTGCTTTATTACCTCCCACAGAAACAAGGGACAAATAAATTTAAATATTAATGCATTGTAATAATGACTAATCTTGCTATCAAAATACCTTATTATTATAAAATGAAATAAAGAATGTGAAGAAGTGATCATCCACTATTAAAAACATGAAAGTGTTCTTAAAGCAGCTGAGGGATTTAAGCAAGAAGAAATTGAGCAAGCATGGTATTCAAAAATAAGTGCTGTTAATAACAAAAAGTGTCACAAATTCTAGGGCTTAATCTGAATGAAGTGTGGTTCTAGGAGATTGTCAAAAGCATGACAAGTGTATTGAGTACTGTAATTTGTGTGAGGTATCTGCATACTTAGGACAGTACAGAATACAGTTAATTGACAGAGAGACAAAAACACTCGTCTTTCCTGCCCATTTCCCTGCTCTAGGAATGGTGTACATGGGAGGCATGGTTTATGCTGTTGGTGGTTTCAATGGCTCTTTGAGAGTTCGTACAGTAGATTCCTATGATCCAGTGAAGGACCAGTGGACAAGTGTTGCCAACATGCAAGACAGGAGAAGCACACTGGGAGCAGCTGTATTAAATGGCCTTCTTTACGCTGTAGGAGGATTTGATGGGAGTACAGGTATGTTTGCCTTAGACACTTCTGAATAGCTTCGACTACTCTTAACATAATTGCATCAAATTTGAATGTCTCTTTTTGCTGCTACCTGTGGTGAAACCAAGCATGAGGGTAGCCTGGCATCTTGTGATGTGGGATGTGCTTACTGGGTCACGTGCCTCTACCTGAACAGTGGACTGTTTGCTCCTAAGAGTTCAGGCTTCATGACTAGTGAACTTTTGGGAAGTTCCATTTCAATATTCCTTCTGTAGTCAGTCCTTAACTTGTGGAAGATGTGAGCAGAAAAATTATCAGGTCTGTTTTGTCCTGTTTACATAGGAAATTTATTTCTGCATTTTCATGTAGTGCAAGTAAGATTATAAACAGCTTTTTCTGACCTGTGAGAAGGCTTTAGACATACACTGTTCATTCTCTACTCAGACGCATTAAACAATTTGTGCAGAGGTGATCCTTTTGCTGAATAACTGTTACAGAAGCATATGTAGGAGAAAGTGTGTGACTTAATTAAATAGAAAGGACAAAATCCAGGGAAGAATTCTTCACAGTTCCACAGAAGTTTTCAGTAACTTGCCCATTTTCAGACACAAAGAATGAGTTGACTGTAATTGCCTACCTAAAGGAGATCAGTTGTGCTTTTTGTTCAGTAATTAGCAGTCCTTAAAATGAAATAATTAGAATTTTCAGATATGAAGAGCTTCCTGAAAGCTAGACAGTATGTTGCACCTAGATTTATAGAGAAAATGTTATATTGTCTTCATAGGTTTGTCATCAGTTGAAGTTTACAACTTAAAGACTAATGAGTGGTTTCACGTAGCTCCAATGAACACAAGAAGAAGTAGTGTTGGCGTAGGTGTTGTTGGAGGTAAGTTGACAAATGATATTAAAAAGAACAGAGGGAAATGCAATAATTTACCCTACTAGTTTTTCTTACTTTTGAAAACATGTTTTATGGTTTTGCTCAACCTTATAATTCAAATGGTATGAGCAATATGTAGACATTCTACATGGGTTTGACCAGTTTTTAGCATAGAAGTTTTAAATTTTTTTCAGCGCTTCAGCTGTGCCTGAGGCCGACTGAGGAAAAGCTCGCTAAAAGCTCTGGGTTCGGGATGTCAGCAAAGTCAGAGAACTGACGTGATGACCTTGTCATTTGGTCTTTAGTGATGCAGCACTGCTGTATTGTCAGCTCTGTTATCTGTGGCTGACTGTGCTGGCTACATGCTGGGGACAATCCCAAGGACAGTGCCCGGGAAACTGCTGACTTTCCAGTCAGCTTGGTGGTGAATAGCCTGGATGTCACTTGCACAATGAAGGCCTGGCCTGGCTCTTGGGTCTTAAAACAGTTTCAGGGGTGGGTGTGGGTGTTTTAACTGCATAGGAACCACTGCTGTTTCTAATCTGAAAATGCAGACTGTACAAGTAATTTTCACCTAAATTTCTGATATTTCTAGGAAGCCTATTTGTGAACTTCCAGTATTGAACATACTTGAATTAGCTTGCTTTTGCCTGTATGCCAATCCATGTGTGCGCACTAGAAACCGGCAGGTTCCTTTGGTTGCCCTCCTAGGTAAGCTGTACGCTGTTGGTGGCTACGATGGAGCGTCACGGCAGTGCCTTAGTTCAGTAGAATGCTACGATGCCAATTCAAATGAGTGGAGCTATGTCACAGAAATGAGCACGAGACGGAGCGGAGCAGGTGAGTGGACAAGGATCGGCTGTCCTTGTAAAGATGGAAACTTGTGGGTTTAAAATGTATCTATATAAGGTAAGCGAAAGTCTGAATCTAATGGAATGTGCTAGTCCTGATACAAAGCAGATTATAAAAACAAAACTGTTCTACAGAGTAAGATTCAGTCTGTTAATAGTAGATACCTCTTTTTGTTTTTTCATACTTTCATATTCCTCCTCTTCCCACAACTTCTGATGGTTTTTAACATACAGACTATTACTCATGGATTGTAATAATCACTATCACCTCAACTCTGAAGTATCAAAATCTATACAGCAAGGATGAAAATATGTCTTTTCTACAAAGATCTCTTTGCCAGTTAGGGCTAACAGCATTTTCAGGTTGACTTTATGTGTGAACTCTGACTGGGTTTCCACCTCTTTGGAGGACTTGTTCTGCATTCTGATTCATTGCAGGAAATTTTGTCCTTGTTCATTCTTAAGTTTGTATTACTGGTTTCATCCTATTACTTCCACTTATGTATCCTTTATTTCACCTTCAGTAATTCTCATCACCTGGTGTTTACATCCTCTGTACATGTACAGCCTACTACATGTTATACTTCCTTATCATTTAGCCAAGGTATATCCATTAATTTCTGTATAATCTTAAAAATCCCTTTTTTTTTTTCTTCTTTTTGTGGATCTTTTTTACCTCTTGCAGTTCTGAGTATGTATATTTCTCTTTAAAGACATCAAAAATGCCTGTGGTATTCCACTTTTGTTTAATGAAATGATGCTTCCACAGCTCCAAATTGACTTTAGCATTTTCATTATCTATTTATATGATGGACTTGAATCTCATTTACTGTTCACTGTCCTCTATTTGTCTTTTGGTATTTCAGGTTTTTTCAACTCGCAGAAGTTGTTTTATTTCTCTAGATGCGTTCCCATGGACTTTTTCAAGTCAAATTCCATGATATTATTTTCTACATTAATTTTTTTAATGGTTAAGTCACTTTTTTGCCAAGTACTTAATGGTGGTTTTTAGCAACACCCTTCAAGTATCTACTGGTGATTGCATTAATGTGCTTCACAATGGGATGAGATATTGCTACAAATAAATCTGGATGGACTTCTAGTATGCTCAGTATATGATTAATAGTTATCCCAACTTTTCATCTTAGCTTCCATTATTCTTTGTTAACTCTGAACAGTTTTTACCAGTATAATGATGTTTAAATCAAGTTCAAAGAATTTCAAAAGAAATCTATCAAAGTACTAAATTTGTTACTAAAATTAAGATAGTCTGTGGTACTTCCATTATATCCTTACAAAATCAGCAAGCTGATAACTCTCATCACTAAAAGTCATGTTTTGATTGTGTTTCTAAACTAAAATTACGATGTTAATGAAGGAAACATGATACACTGTACCTCAAGAAAACACAGTTGTCTTATGAAACTTCTGGTAACTCGGTCTGTGTATCTTGGAAATAAATTCTGAACTAAAAACTGGACAGAGTTGCAATAAGGTACGGGAAAATATTCCTGTCTAGTATTGGCAAGTTTTGAGGAAACTATTTATATAAAATGGGCAAGTTACAAGTATCAATATAAAGACAAATAGTGTTGGTGTGTTGTGACAAAGCTTCATTTTGCAGTCTGCCTGCACACACATTTTGTTTCAGCGTTTGGGATTTATTTTTTGATACTCTGTTTTTGCAAACTGTTGTTGTGCTTGTAGCCTATTTATACAGTAGATGTTTTGAGATTTTTTTTAATGTTGAATTTCTTCTACAACTCTGAAATTTAGTTACTTAAATATACTAACTACTGGGATCTTCCTGCCCCTCCACTCTCTCCCCTTGTCCCTGTGTTTTCTTACTCAACTCTCTTCTGCCTTTTACCTTGTCCACTGATTTAAAAAAAAATGGAGAGGAAAACTAAATGTAGACAGTAATTCCAGATTCATATAATTGAGTAAAATAATCACCATTCTTCTGTGCCACTCTGTTAAATACATGGAAAATTATATTTTTGCATGGTGGAGGAGTCGGTGGTAATGTGAAAATCATGACTGTTGATTGAGCTTGGCTGTAGAGGCCAAATATCCAAACCCACCAGAACTGTTTCACCTGGCAATCAGTCCTGGTGGTGTTACGAGGGCTAACTGAAGAGAGTTTTGTTCCTATATTAAACTTTTGGATGTCTGGTCATCTCAAGGAACTTAAGCTCATCTCTTCTGTTCCTACCGCTTCAGCTTCATTCAAAAGCAACTTTTCAGAGGTTAACCCTCAGTTACTCTTCTTTAGTACCCACTGCTTCTCAGTTGATCAATACGGGGACAGATCTGTTTCCAGCAACATATTGGGATGAGGAACTTCAGATCCAGATATAGGCCATTTGGGAGGGCTGAGAGATATAAGACAGGGTCCTGAAAAATGGGCAGGAAAGAAAAATAACAAAGAAAGGAGAACTCAGAAGACGGCAACAAGAGGATACAGACGGAAGGAGCAAGAAATAAGGTAGGACCTGGAAACTGGGTGTGGGATTAAGGGAAAATGAAGGACCATGGAGGAACTGAGGACATTACTAAAAATAAGGAGCTATGAAAGAAAAAAATGGCAATGTGGCAGGGGGAAGACTCTACACACTGAGTAGGAAGGCCAGTAACTACATTGAAAGCATGGGTGGGGGGATTTATATCACATCACATATTTAAACTGAAAATTGTAGCCTCCTTCTAGCTCTGTAATGTTTAATTCTACAAAAGATGAATGTTGTGCTATCCTGTCTAATAAAGTGTGATCAGAGTGGGAGAAAGAAAAGTCATACTGTTCTGTGGCATGATAGCTAGAAATAATAGCAATAAAAGAGGAATTAAATTAACTGGGAAGGATATGGGGAAATGTTAGTAGTGAATATCACTGATAAAGCACTAAATAGCATGATTTATAACAGTGTCCTATCAAGAAGCTATTTTTCAGATTTACAGTACCAATTACCTTCCATGTTTCCTTCCTCTCTTCCTTTAATTATTAAAATCAGTCTCTTTAATAAGAAAATTTAGTCATTTCAGCAGGAGTAATTTCTCTCCACATATTGGAATGGCTCTTAACTACAAAATTAGTGATATGTTTTCAAAGTATTTTCAGCTGGTTATTAAGGTCTTGGGATTTTCTCTCTCTTTTTTTTTTTTT
>VZTX01010332.1:1046670-1256086 GCA_013400915.1 Pardalotus punctatus | reverse complement strand
CCGGCGCTTGTCAGTGCGCGGCCGGGAGACGCTGCCGGCGCTGCTGTCCTCAGGTGAGGGGCGCGGGCGCGGGTGCCGGTGCCGCGGTGCGGGCTCCTCGAGGGAGCCCGTCCCTCCTCCGCGTTCCCCGCGCGTGGGCGGCGTGTGCCAGCGTGGGTCCGCTGCCTCGCAGGGCCGGGCGGGACGGAGGAGCCTGATGCCGGTGCAGCCCGGCCGCTGGCCCCTCGGCTCCCGGCGGCGTGTTCGGGGGTGGTGGTGGTGAAGTTGCTTTGCGCATCCGGCGTCCCGGGAGCTCGAGCTGTGAGCTGCCTTGGGGCCTGCTGCGATGCCTTTGCTGTTAATAGGAGGTGGCGGTGTCGTGATGCTGTTGCTAAGGAAGAAAAACGCTAACTAATGTTGTTGGATACTGGCTTGGTATTCTACTTAGTGTGTCAAGGTAATTACACATTGGAATGGGCTGCCCAGGGTGCTGGTGGAGTCACCCTCCCTGGAGGTGTTTAAGGAAAAACTGGATGTGGCACTTGGTGCTATGGTCTAAGTACATGGTGGTGTTCGGTCATAGGTTTGAATCGATGGCCTCAGAGCTCTTTCCTGACCTCGCTGATTCTGCGAGTCTGTGATTTGTGTCAGATCTAGCCTAAGTGTGCCCGCTGGGGATGGACCCGTGTCCTCTGGCCTGAGTTGCAGACCTGTTTGAGAGTGGAAGATGGACCTGTTGGAGGGGTCCAGAGCACAGCCCTGGAAATGGTCAGAGGACGCATTGCCAGTGGGGAGAGGCTGGAAGAGTTGGGGTTGTGCAGCCTGGAGCAGAGAAGGCTCAAGGGACACCATACCGTGCTACAGAAAGGGGGCTTTTTGCCAAGGCTTGTAGTGACAAAGCATAGAGCGATGTTTTTTAAACTAAAAAGGGATAGGTTTAGATTTGGCATAAGAATGGCATTTTTTGCAGTGAGATTGCTGAGATACTGGAACAGGTTGCACAGCAAAGTTATGGATGTCCCATTCGTGGAAGTGTTTAAAGGCCAGGTTGGATGAGGCTTTGAGCCACCTGATATAGTGAAAAATGTTCCTGCCTGACCCTAGAGGGTTGGGCTGTAATGAGCTTTAAAGGTCCCTTCCAAACCAGACCTGCAAGGAGCCTAGTCTGTGGAAATCACACAAGTTCAAGGCACCTGCAGAAAGGCAGCCTCTGTTTTTGGGAGCTGTGAGGAAAAGTCCATTACTCAGGGAAAGGTGGATTGCCTCAAGCTTGCTGTGTTGATGTAATTTGCATAGATTTTGGTTCACAGCCATGAGAAAAATGGGACTGGGTAATCAAGAGATCAGCTAGTTCATCTGCTAAATCTTGTTTGAACCTTTCCGTTGCTCTTTTAGTACAGAATACAATTATCCTGCAAAAACATTGAAATAAATTTGGCTAATAATTAATACTTCTTTATCCTTTTGCTCCTTGACATAGTCTCAGAACGTAAGAGCATATTGCTTTTCAAATTGGTTTGCCTCTCAAACCAATCTAAAGCTTTGTTCTTTTAGGCTGTGTGAAGAGCATCTGTCTTTCCCCTCCTTTCCCAGTTTTTACTTTAAAATGAGGTAATGACTGTATCATGTAATTTTCTCTGAAGATTAACTTTTGTTTATTGAATTTTCCTTAAAATTTTCAGGTTACTTCAGACAGCTGCAGAAGAGCTGTAATTGTGATGTTTTATGACTGAACCATGGCAATGAATGACAGCGTTAATATCTTGAACTCTGCTTATCTGGCAGTGGAATATATAGACTCTTTCTTACCTGACAATCCCCTGCAGCAACCATTTAAAAATGCCTGGAATTACATGCTGGATAACTACACAAAGTTCCAGATTGCAACTTGGGGTTCACTTATTGTTCATGAAGTTTCATACTTTCTGCTCTGTGTACCAGGATTTATCTTTCAGTTTATACCATACATGCAAAAGTATAAAATTCAACAGGTAAGAGAAAATTGTGAACTATACACTGACTTGTCTTTGAACACATCAGGGAGAGCATATAACTGCGGTATCCTAGTTCTCAATGTGTATGATCCCATTTCATCTGTCACTTGGACATCCTGGAAATGGCAAAATAAAATTACTCTGTGTATGAGGAGAGAAAGTGAAGTGAGTCTTGGGGAAGAAATGGAGTTGTTTTTTTTCCTGACGAAGAGTTTTGCTTTTCACCAGGGTGCTATAGAGAGAAAAGGTATGTCAGCCTTACAGTTAGTAAAGTCTTAGATACATAGGTTTTTATATCAGTAGGGGGAAGTGAATGGAATTCTGGCATCTGGTGGTAGAGGTGTGTCTTAGTATAAAATAATTACATGGTGTGCTTATTTAATAGCGATTGTCTTCTTCAAAGTACTTCTATGCTCATTCTCTTGAAAGGATTTTGACATATTTTAATAACTAAGAAAGCCTGGAATGGATTGCACACTCCTAATTGGAAGTAAAGGCACATCAGTATCTAAAGATTATTTTTTCCCCTAGTTCATTATAATATGAATTAGAAATTTATAACACCAGCTTCTGAATTTATTTCAGTCGTTGGTAGAATGTTTCCCTGCAAAACCTGGATATTTTCAAGACAATTTATTTCTTCACAAGGTTGTATCTTCAGCCTCTCTTTGTATTATTGTAGCAATGGAAATGCATTCTGTGGTGTGAAGAAGAAAAGCAAACTTGGATAATGTTAAACTGTTGAGTATGAAATGTTCCTGCTAACTATAAACACTGAAAAAACAAAAATAGTTTGGAGGTAACTGACAAAGACATCTTAAACCACTAGCCTAGAAAAATGAGGTTTTGATAAAACTGAATCCAATCTCATGTCGTTTGTGTTGCTTGAGTTAATCTGTGTTATTGGAAAGCATGTTATCTGTCTTCCAAGGTGAAATAAAACTGACTCCAAATGAATTTTTGCAGCACTACACTTATGTGCCATAGAAACATGTAATACTATCAATTCTTTTTGCTTCATTTTAGGATAAACCAGAAACATGGGAAAAACAGTGGAAGTGTTTCAAAACCCTCCTCTTCAATCACTTCTTCATTCAGCTTCCCCTGATTTGTGGTACCTATTACTTCACAGAGTATTTTAACATCCCGTATGGGTGGGAAGAGATGCCGAGATGGTGCGTAGATTTTTCTGATATGGCGATGCTGTTACATACAGTTGGAGGCAGAATATTAACAACTAGTGTCATCAACTCTAATAGAAACTAATTTTTTGGCAATGTAAACTGTGTTTGTTAGTCATCCTTCAGTTGATGATTGACTGCTATAAGAGCTAATAAGAATTTTCTAAATTTTTTTTAATGGCCCCAAGCGGTTTTAATCATCAGGAGAGAAGGGGGATTAGGAGGGAGTTTATGGAAGCAAGATTCCTGGTGTAGTGGGTGTTGGACTTTCTTGGGGTTTTATTTTTCCAAATTTTTTTATTCTTCCTAAGTGTCTCTACCCTCCACCTTTTTTTATATCATAGCAGTAGTGTGTTCCTTGAAGGAGAGATGTACTGCCTCCTTCATAGTCTTATTTTCTTGCACTGAGCTATTGGGCTTTTAAACAAAACTGGATTATCTGTAAGTGTCTTCTCCCCCCACCCCAGCACCAACAGCAGTTCTTTGTCACAGAAGGTCATCTTTCTTGGAGAGCTGTTTGCTCTTTGGTGTAGATAGATGATCGAGCTCTGTGTTTTTACATCAAGGTCTCACACAGTCTGTGGTTGTTCTCTGTAGATGACATTTGTAATATTGAAATGACAGCTTGTTACATTGTGTCCTAACTCACTTCAGCATATCAACAGATGAGTTGATAAGCACAATGGCCTTTTTACCTGGTAATTAATATTTTTAGCATGCTAAAAAAGTAGTGCCAGTGCACTGCTATTCAGTCAGTAATAGGTATAAACATTTCTGACCATAATTAGCACATAAACTATTTTCTCTTTCAGGATTGTGTGTCTGCTAGTATTTCTGTAACTGATAGATCTTATGCTTTTTAAAGGTATGTCCTGGTTGCCCAGTGTTTTGGATGTGCAGTGATTGAGGATGCCTGGCACTATTTCCTGCATAGACTGCTGCATCACAAGAGAATATACAAGTATATCCATAAGGTTCACCATGAATTTGTTGTATGTATTACTCAATTTTTTTTTCTTTAATAATAGTTTTTAGTATATGCTTCATAAAACTAATTTAAACATCTTATTTGAAAACCTAAGAATTTTGCATTCCTTTTACAGTGGAATAGATGCCTTTTCTTGGGCATTTTGTCAAGAACAGCCATCCATTTTGTTTCTGAAAACACCTGTAATTTGATTTCATTTCAGCAAAATGAAAGATAACACTCCTGCTAAAGTTTGATCATATCTATGGGCGAGGTGAAGCAGACTTTCAGAAATGTACATATAGGTCTCATGGATAGGGGAAAGGAAACAGCAGGTGTCTGGGTTTGGGTGATCATCAGTTCCCCACCACCTGGGCTGTTATCCAGAGCATGTGAATCCCCAGAATGTGATCAGACAGGTGGCTCTTGCACAGCCTGGGTGTGTGCATCATATACTTCCTATACTTGATTCAAGGAAGGGATTGCAGCTCTGGAATCACTATAGCCCATTGTGCAATACTGCATCGAGAGCACAGTGCAACACAGATTTTGGGTGGTTCTGCATGTAGTGGTGTTGGAGCTGGCATTGTGCACCAGGGAATGAGCCAGGTAGGATCCAGCAGTGCTTGCACCTTGTAGGTGATACTGCTGTGTTTGGGTGGCACTGCCTGTGGAGGCCAGGAATCAGTACTCAGTGCTGTGCATTGTGTGCTGCTGTGTTTCAGTGTATAACCTAGACTGTGCCAAAACGAAACTTCAAGCTGCTGGGTCAGGGGTGCTTTATGCATGCTGCCAACAATAGAGGAGCTTGGTATGGATTGATGCATGCATATGTACAGACATCTGCAGCAGCAGCTGCTCTCTTCCTCTTGCTCTTGGCAGCCCCTCACGACTCAAGCTGGAGCAGCTTTTGGCCATTATTCTTGAGAGTGGTTAGCAGTTCTCACAGAAGTGATCTGTAGCCTAATGGCTGTTGCACGAAAAACTTCTGATAGTAAAAAGAGATGATTTTAAAGTATCCCTTAAGACAAAGTGGACTTTTTATTCTGATGGTCTTATTTAGAACTTTCAGCATTAGGTTAAAAAATTTTAAACCGTTCTCTGTGTATGGTGTTCTACGATTGAAAACTTTCTGGAATGTCTTCTATAGCTAAACCAAATGTAGGAATGACTGGGGTGTGTGTGTGTGTGTGTGTGTGTGTGTGTGTATGTATATGAGAGTAAATGTTTTGTATCAATCTCAAAACAACATTTGGGGGGTACAAATTTATTTTAAAAAATGGTCCAAGATGAGGGATTTTTAATTTTTATTTTGATAATAAATTTCTAAGTGAGTCCTGCTTCTGAGAATATTTTGGCTTCCTTCTTTCTTCTGCTTCCAAGACTGGATGTATGGCAAAGCTGATAGGAGCTTGCCAAACACTTTTAATATTCCTGAAATAACTCTTTGACCTGGGGTGATGGTAAGCCTAAACAAAAGTTTTCAACTTTTCAACTAGTAGTGAAGTGTTTGGAATTACTAATAGAGTGATAATCCTTTGGACCTTGGAGTACTGTTTTTCCAAAGAGGAGCTAAATACATGTATTTTGGCCCTTGCTCAATCATACCATTTCCTTTGCCCACAACATTATTCCATTTGTCCTGTTGTAGTCTTGTAGGGAAATAGTAAAGTAGAGTATTGATTGCAAAATAGTGGTTCTGATTTGGGAGTACATAAAACGGAAAACGGTGACTATTCCCTGTCTGTTCTCTCTTTCTAGTCTCCATTTGGAATGCAAGCAGAATATGCACATCCTCTGGAAACACTCATCCTTGGAACTGGCTTTTTTATTGGAATTGTTGTTTTCTGTAACCACGTGGTTCTTCTGTGGGCATGGGTGATTTGTCGCTTGATGGAAACCATTGATGTACACAGGTGAGATGCTCATTGCTTCTCAGTAATTGTTTTTTCTCTTGTACCTGCATCTGTCTCAAACTCACCTCTGGCACTGAGCTGTACTGTTTATTTTGCACTAAAATTCTGTTAGGTGTCGTACAAAATGACACAACCTGGAGAGTTATCACTCTTTTCTGTTTTGAGGTAGTGTTAACAGCAGGTCTTGCTGATGAAAAGAGTGTGGACTATCAGCTAGAGCAGCTCAAGCAGGGTTAGAGAAGCTAGGTGCCTCATTAGGATGTCTGGCTATTGATATTTGGTGTGCAAGTGGTCTTATGCATATTGGAACACCAAAAATCTATTACAAAAAGTGATATTCCAGCCAAGAGTTCTTTCTCTTTAATACTTTGTCAGACCGTTTTTTCACTCGAGAACCTTTATGCTCTATGACCAGTGACTCTCTTTAAAACAAATGCATAAAAATTTATTTTGTTTATTTGTTTATTTTTTGTGAATAAAAAGGACAAGACTTCTTGCCTCTGTAGTAAAACGGACTTATTTCAAATTTGGCTCCAAAATGCTAGGGCAAATCCCAGCAGGCTTAGTTTAGTTCATCTACAAATGAATGAGCTTTCCTTTTCTGTGTTCAAGATGAAGGGGACACGAAAAGTTTATTTTTGAAATCATAGTGTTAACACTTGACCTTGTATTTGTAAATATATTATGGGGCAGGTAGTGTCCTATTGCAAGTTGAGTGTCAGGTGTTTTAGTTGAACATAAGCTACCAGTAAACTCATGATATAAAGCATTCCAGTTTAGTTATACTTTTGTTGTAGACTTCCCAAAGTATATGTTGTGACATACCGTAAAGTAATTTATGAAAAATACGAATTTCCTATTATTACTTTAGTTTGTTTTCCGCATGAGGGGTTTATAATGAATTGCCTTGCGCTCTTCCCACTAGGTGGTGGTAAGAGGCTTTCCAGTACTACTAAGCAAAAGAGTTGAAATCCCTCTAGAGCAAACTGTTCTGCTTTTAATTTTGCTTTAATCATACATTTGAATTTTAAATATTTGAAGAACTTGCAGTAGACTAAAAATAAGAGTAGGCATACAATAATTGTTGATTTGAGATGCTCTCTGATGAGCTGCCGTGCTGATGTCCATTGCTTGCACTTAAAGATAATGTTACTTCTTCTTGTTTCTCCTTCCGAAAGTCACTCTTTGTTAAAGCTGCTAAGGCAGCAGGAAGGCAGCCACTATGATTTTGTAAAGTTATTTGCATAATTTTTTTTTTTGTATTGCCCAGTGAACTGAGCTGAAAAGCAAGTGCCAAAGCTGTTGTGGGATAATTTACAGAATCATTTGGCTAGGAGAAAACAATATTATTGTTTTCATATTAAGCCAATATCATACTGATTACCTCAGGACTTTAGAATACTATAAAATAATTGTTATTTTATAAATTCACAATTTAGTGTCTATATTTTGTAGTTTATGTCTCAGAAAAATCCTTACCCTAGCTGCTTTTCCTTTTTTCTCCCCTGTAGTGGCTATGATGTCCCGCTGAACCCTCTTCATCTGGTGCCTTTCTATGCTGGGGCCCGTTTTCATGACTTCCATCACATGAACTTTATCGGCAACTACGCCTCGACCTTCACGTGGTGGGACAGAATCTTTGGTACAGACTCTCAATTCATTGCCTATCAGGAAAAAGAGAAGAAGAAACAGTGCATAACAAAGAAGAAGGCTAACTAAATTTCCAGTGTAAAAGTCAACTTTTGCTTTTCTGTAAAGCAAAATAGTGATTGGGTGTTTAGCATAAATCCTGTTCCCTGGCTACTAAGTGGTAGGGAAAAATAGCTAATTGAACTGCAGTATCTTTCTAATGGGAATGTTTTCTATTTTGTACCTAAGTACTGCATATATTTTAACTACAGATTTAAAGATGATGGAAAAAAACAGAGATGACTTGTGTCTATCCTTTCTTTTTTTTTACAAGAAGAAAAATCAGTTTATCAATAATGTTGCCCATTTTTTGATCCAGGTAGAGTTATGTATGTACTCTGAAGTTGGTCTTAGTTTTTTTAAATATATATTCTTAAATTTATAATATCAAATAGCAGAAGTTATTAACTAGCATCAGCACTGTATTATTTAAATATTGAGTAAAAGTTGCTTAAAACCAAAACATCTGTTACTAGGAAGCTTGGACAGGTCTTTTGCACACTGGATAATGTGAACTGCTAATAACTGAATACCAGGCTAAACATGAATTATTGGAGACATTCCTCATCTAGATTTATTATGTTATTTCTGATTACAGGTAAAAAGAATAGAAGTTTTTATTTGAAGACACTGTTTTTTGCTGCTCTTTTGAAGTTGGTCTGTCAGTGTACTTAGCATTTACATTACATTCTTCTCTATGTGTTGTAATTTGCTGATCTGACTTGTTGCTATATTTGCACTTGTGGCTGATGAAATAAATGTGGTTTGGTTTGATGTGTGTTTTATAATTTTCATATGCTTTTTAACACAGAGCTGTGATAAAAACCACGTAGGATATAGCATCTTACTCTTCGTCTCTTTGCTAAAGAAGCGTTATTTGTTAGGATGGTTTGCAGCAGTCCCATCTGTTAAACTGCTTACAGAGGCAGCAGTAAGAAATGGAAACGGAGAACATGTAAATTCTGCTGGGTTTTGTTTTGAAGGATTTGGATACGTAATTGCTCAATGTAGCAACATCTTCTGGGCTAAGTGCATGCTCAGGCTACAGCTTGATCACAAGCTAGAATCTCAAAATCTACTACTTAAGTTGCACTGGTCACAGAAGCAGTAGTCCAATATTTTTGTATCTGCTAAAAGTATTTGTTGCACGGGAATTAACAGTGGAAGTATTTGAGAAGGGCTTAAGCCCTTAAAAGATTTACTTTGTATGGTCATCTCAGCTGCTCTTCAGACTTCAAATACCACTTCATCTACTTGATAAGTCCCTTAGAGAACTTTACAGTGTTTTGCTTACTCAAGATCACACCTGAATTTTACTGCTGCTTCACATACAATCTGGTATAATACTTTGAACAGACAATCCAGTGAAAGTGCAGATGAGATCAGGCTTCTAACAAAAATCAAGGTGTTAATGATATGCAGAATGACTCAAATATTACTTGAGATGTGGAAATAGTTCAGATTCCACTTTTGTATGTATTTTGTAGAAGCTTTTATTTCTTTTATCTGTATCCCTATGGAAATCCAATGTTTTTCCCATTCACTCTAAAAAAGCAGTAAAAAAAATGTATTTGATTATGGCAGGTGAACGGAAGCTGAAATCCCTGCATTGTTCAGTTTTTCACTGGGACTGGTACTTAAGCCTTGCTGTGAATCCATCTGCACTGCCAGCCTGAGCTCTCCATGGTGGAAGCAACCTCTTTAATCAGATTTCAAAGATGGCCATTATCCTCTGCTTTGTCAACTCCCACTCCCATCGTGCAGCTGCAGCTATACTTAGCTTTATTTGACTGAAGCATTAGCCTAAAAACACAAGGAGCTTTCAGTGCTTCAGATTTTCCTTGTGAACATCATTCTATTCACTGGTTCTCAGCCTGCTGGCTTATGCCTCTGCTCACACTGCTGCAAAATTATGCACAACTGGGAGCCACTTGCTTAAATATTCCAGTAAAGGTATTTGTAAAAGCTTGGTGTCTCCTCAGCTATCGCAAAGCTGAAGCAGAGTGTTAAAAACATTATGGGAATTACTTACAAATTTGTAATGGATATTCCATTCTTCAAGAGGTTTAAAAATAAAGAATACCACTTTAACACTTACGGTATCATTTTGGGAAGCATGCATGGAGGTTTTTTTGGACCTTTTAAAATTACTTGAATCCATGTTTTTCTGACACCCATTGCTATTTTAGTTTTTTGTATTATTTATTTTATGTACATCCTTAGTGTACAATGTGATCACATCATTGCTTTCTATCCTCTTTCTTTAACAAATCCCTAGAGAATTATGCAAGATGTGCTTTACAAATTTTTTTTTGGCCGGAAAAAAATTTTCCCTGCTGGACCTCTCAACACAGGAACTTGCATTTGAAAACTACAGACTTGTTTTCTTCAGGACTCAGATGAAATCGCATTTTACCACCATCCCACCACCTTTTCAAATGTAGGACCCTGTGTTTATTACTGAATGTGATGCTGGCAAGTAAATTACCTACCTCATTACTTTGTGTCTTTCATGCAAATCAAGAATTGTGCTAGGCAATTACATTTTTAGATTTTAGGCTTTTATTAAATAAGACTTTACTGATTTTTTCCCCCCATATTTTGTAAGAGAGACTATAGAGTATATGCAGATCTGAAAAAAGAGGGTTTTGTGCAATAGTAAAAAAAGATAAACATATGGGTTAACAGTTTTGGGTCTTCACAATGCACAACGAAACCATACACAATCTGTTGTCCTTTATCTTCCTTAACAAGGAGACAGATTTAACTCTTAAACATGGCAGGACAGGGGAAAAACTGGGGGAGGAACATTTTCCACCACATTATCTTTTCCTGAAAGTCTAGTTTCATTTAATTAAAACTCATCTGTGGGAAATAACAGGTTGTACTGTCCCTTAGGATATTACAATAATGAAGTTCTATGAAAGCCATGAATTAATTTCTTGGAGTTAATGTCAAAAAAAGCCATGGAAACTTGAACACAAACTATTAAGATTAGGACTGCAAAATGATAAACTGCATTTGGCAACTGATGTGAAATACTAAATAAGGTGGTTTATTTTACCCTACAGCACAGCTTGCCAGAAAATATTAATATTGATTGATATTATGATTTTAAGATTATATTACTTCATTTATTTTCCTCACAGAGTTATGCTGCATGTTTTATGATAATGTTTTTTAAAATGTGATATGTTTCCAGATTTCTAATGTTCATTTTTGTTGAAAAAGTACAATATTGGAACCTTCATTATGGCTACCAACAGCTACTAACCGCAGTGTCTGTTTCATTGCCTCTGAATCTCCATCTGATTAAGGCTGCCTGTCTTGCGATGGCAGCTGCAGCCCTCTGGCATATCTCATTTGCTGAAACCTGTAACTGGCAGGTCAGCAAGAAGGCAACTTTGTGTCATTAGTTCTTGCTATAATTTTCTGTCTGTGAAGGTAATAAACAGAGCAGTCAAATCACTTTTCAATTTTTTTTTCACCAGCTCACCAGACTGTATCGTCCTCCAGAATAAGGCATTTCCTCTTTCTCAAATCACCTCTGTGGCTTGTCTCTGAATTTTCAGCATCTTGTTTCAGCTGTAAATACCAGAACTGTGTGTCCAGCTCGTTCTCTCTAAGACCACCTTGAGATATAATCACATCCTCCCGCTTAACCTTTATCCTTCTGTCTAAGTGTTGCGCTGGAAAATACAGTCATTACCCATCTTTAGTGATCTCTCAATGCTTCTGGCAAAGCTGCTTGCCAGACTGTCATGAATGTGTTTTATATTTCTTGCTCTTAAGTGTAATTCACAATTTGCTGCTCTCAAATATTTAAATGCGCTTCACTTTCCAACAAAACCACATTCCAGAGCTGCTATATCCTTATTATTCACTGTTCTTTGTCATCCACACATTTTAATCAGTTATGATTCACATTTCTGTAATCATTGAATAAATTAACTCTTGGGCTTGAAATACCAGTCCCTATGGAAGACCAGAAGAATGTACCTCTAAGATCATGACTCACCACTTTTAAAAAGCCCTAACAGCCAGTTTTTCAAACCTTCATGATAGTCCTGTATGGCAGTTTCTTTGTGTGAGTACTTGGCACCAGAGCCAAGGCTGTAGCATCTCTCAGAAACAGCATTCCAGCCCAATGTCCAGGACCTAGCATCACCCCAGGAGCAGTTATTATTCCTGCAAACTGAAATAAGAGGCAGCAATAGTCACTGCCATTTGTGCAGGTGCACATGTCAAATAAATTTTGTATGAAATTTAAGTTGCAGTCTGTAGAGGTTCAAGGCAGAATTGTTACATGTATAGGATGGTCAGCACCCAATAAAAGCACAGTAAGCTCTTAAATATCTGATGGGGTTGGGTTTCAGTAACATGTGTGAGCCATCTATCAGCTGGAGACAAAAGAAGATTTGGTCTTGCATTGCACAGTTTGGAAGGTGGGTGGGTTTTTTTCTCTATTTCTGTAGCCTCCTGCATAAGTGACTGGTCTGTGTATTTTTAAAATTTCTGTTGTTGTTGATATTTCTTTTGCCCTGCCTTATATTAACACCCTTCTCAAGGAAAAGCCTCAGCTTCCTATATCTCAACCCTGTTTTGCAAGTCTATCCAAGAAATAGAGCCACTGAGTTGTGCTAGACATTTTGAAGGTTGGTAATAGATGATTCTGTCTTGAAGACACAGCTTCAAGTGACCACAGCTGTCAGGTGTAATATGTGTGCAGCATTCTGATAAGTTTTGTAAAATCTTCTTACAGCCACAGTGATCTCTACCTCCTTGCCTGGTAATTTGTCAACACTGAGATCAGCTGCTCTCTCTTTTAAATTGATTTTAATTATTTTATTCCTAGCATTAAAATTTCTTTCTGAATATAAATCAGAGAAGTTTAGTGAGTGTTTCCATGGTGTATTAGCAATAGTTTGTTATTAATAATGTAAATATCTGCTCTCCATCATAGAATGTTTTTAGGATTTCTGATGTTCCTAATGTACTTCAGTTGTTTGTAATGGACATAGATTTAGGGTTACCTTTTTGAGTAATAAAAAAACCCAGTTGCCTTAGCCTGTTGGTCTTGTCACACAAATAAAAAAATGTGTAAAGGCTCAAGTTTTGTAAGGGAAATTCTTTGAGTGTGAGTTTACGTTGGAAAATGTATTTATGTGCTTGCTGGTGAATCACGATTTGCTGAAAAAGACAGATTCAGGCAAGTCAAAAGTATTGGAAAATTTGAATCAGCAAATTCTATTTGGCTAAAATAATGAAGTAATCTGTAAATATATATGAATATTTTATATATTTTTTGTGTATATGTAGATTCATCTATAAAGAAGTACTTTTGGAAATGTTAATGATTTTTTTTTTGTAATTACCAAGTTATTTAGGCTGTGTCTGTTGACAAAATATAACTTATTATTTGTTGTCATATACAGATATAAGAGACAAGTAAACCAGATTTAAAATCTGCTGCTCAGTAGGTTTCCTGGAGCTCTTGTGCTCTACTCCCTGCTCTCATGAATGTTACCAGTTTACAAGGCCATACCCAGGTGCCTGGTTATGCACATAGGCTGGGAATGCCCTTGGGGTTGGAGTATTCCTCTGAGACTAGGCAATTGCCAAAACCTTTTCCATATTACAAAGGAATTTGGCCTTTGAAGATTGTTATCCCTGAACTATGGAAAATAGGAGGAAGGATTAGATACAAAGGAAAACATCAATTTATTCCTCCTACTCAGTTCTGCGTATGCTCCTAAACTGTCTGAGAATTTAAACATTGTTTTTTTAATCCCTTATTAAAAATAAATTCGCATGTGTGAACTCAAAATTAAATATTTGATAGGATATAAACCACCCTGCTTTACACAAGATATGCATGTGTTTTTATAAGTACTTATTTTATTAATTTTTTCTGGGGTGGGGGTAAATAAGCATGGAAATGAAAGTAAGACCATTCACATCTAGTTGTGAGATTAATTTTATGTAGTGGAATAATAATTCACTGCCTGAGGAGATGAAAATAAATAGATTATTTCCAAGCCTACTTGTATCTTTTAGTGATATACTCTGGTCAAATAAATTAGAAGGGAAGTCAATGACAGTTGCTACAAAGAACAAAGGGGGTGCTTTTTGGATCAGAAAGTTCTCCCAGAAAATGATAATGTAATCACCATTAGCAGATTCGTTTATTTTCTATATTGAGTGCAAGGAAAAGTGATGAAGAAAACAAGGAATATTTAGCTTGTGATGAAGGTAGCCAGTACTGATAACATGAATATTTTGAACAGTAGGTCAGCTACCATTATTTGCAGTTCCATTTGGAGCACTGAGAGGGCTGCGTATGTTGCACATAATTCTAAAGCAGTGTGATATCATAAACAATTTTTTTAATGTAATACAATTAATGCCATTAGGAAGGGGAGAAGTCAGAGAGAGAGAGCCCTTTTGGGATCCTAAATTCAAACAATGATCTTGGCCAGAGAAAATATCATATTGAGAAATTTCTCTATGTCTAAAACTAGCAAAATACTTGGAGCAAATTTGTGTTGTTGTAACCCCAGAGTTAATGGGACATGCTATGACAGGCACCTCCCAAAATTTTCTAGCAGTAAGAGTGAAGAGTTCTTGGAAGGTTCCAAGAAGTGCTCTGAAGGTGCCTCTGTGTGTGGTTGTCTGCTTGTGAGCCTGGAATTAAACTGAGCAGGGCAGCTTCTAAACCCAGTTGGCTTTGAAAGATGGTGAGAACTGGAAGGGCTAAACTTTGGTTCTTGGTTTGAAGAAACACATCAAATAATTCAGGACTGACATTCAGGGCCCTGGAAAGTAATGAATATAGGTGGGACAAAATAAAATATTTAGGTATAGTAGTTCCACATTCAGGTCTGCTTGCTCACGTCTGGAGCTGGTACATCACCACAGGTCAGTGAAAATGTTCTTCTAGAATGGATTATTTCCATTATCTTCTTAGTTGGAAGTAGACACCCACAATTCAGGAAAATATCCATAGGATCACTGAGGATTATTAGAAAATCTTCCTGAAAATTGATTCAGTATTAATTGGTGATAATTGGTGATAATAATTGGTGATAGAAGGGGGTTATACAGGCTCACCCTTTTAGATTAGAAGATCAGAATAATTATGCATTAAATTATGGAGGACAAGATTTTGTTTGTAGAAGGATGAATTGGATGTGCACTTTTCAAAATTTTGAATCTCTCAAAACTTTCCACCAGGTCCTCAGGTCTTTGTGTCCTTTAAAAAAAAAAAAAAATGAGGCAAGCAAAAAAAACCCCCAAACCAACCGCCTGATATGGAAGTTGCTCTTCAGCATTTAGCCTTTTGCTTTTAGGGTTTGTCCTTAACAGGCTGTTTCAACATAATCTAAACAGCTATGCCTATAAAGACAAGTTGGAAAAAACACGGGTCCAGAAGCCCTGTACTATCTGTGGTCTAGGGGAAACTGATTTATTAATATATGGTGAACGGTTCTTCACACGAGCATTTGCTTTATACTGGGTTGTGCTCTCCAAGTACTGTCAGGATCAGAAACTAAGTCTTGCTGTATCCTTTCCTTTCTCTGATGCAGCAAAGATGCCTTATGAACGAGGAGCAAAGCGGCCTTACAGATGACGGTTTATAGTTTTCCCTATCAATCAAATGCACTTGTGTTGCCCTGCACTCGCACTGAATCATTCATGGAGCACTCTGTTCCTTCGCGTTTGTGGCAGCGGGTTAACCGGCCGGGACCGCATAAAATGAGGAGGCGGTGTGGTAAATGCGCGCCCGGATTTCCGCAGCGTTTTCTTCGCCTCTGGTGCATGACAACAGCTTTAGCGGCTTTCGCCCGCATCGTGCGGCACCAGCACCGGCCCCCGCCCTCCGCGGGAGCGCTCGAGCCGCGGATCGGGGCGGAGCGGCCGGTTCGGCCCCGCNGGCGGAACCGGTGGCGGGGGCCGCCAGCCGGCGGCGGCGGCTGAGCGCCGAGGAGGGCATCTCCTTCGAGTACCACCGCTACGCCGAGCTGCGGGAGGCGCTGGTGGCCGTGTGGCTGCAGTGCCCCGCCATCAGCAGGATCTACACGGTGGGGCGCAGCGCCGAGGGCCGGGAGCTCCTGGTCATCGAGATTTCCGACCGCCCCGGCGAGCACGAGCCCGGTAAGGGGGGCGGCGTTGCCCGCACCTGCGGGCAGGTAACGGCGGCGGGGCGCGGCTCCGCCCCGAAGCGCTGAAACCCTCGCTGCGGCAGCGGCACCGGCTCTCAGCGATCGCCCGCTGCCGGCGCGGAGCGCTCTGTGCCGCTGCCCTTGGCTTTAGCGCCCGTTGCAGCACGAAACGCCGAGTTGCCCATAAAATGTCAGAAGCGGGCGTTCGGCGCGGGTCCGCTGGCAGGGCAGGCGCTGGACGCCCTTCCCCGCACGAAGCGCAGCGCCCAGGGAACTGCATGAGGCGTGAGGCAGCAGCGTGCCCGGGGGAGCGGCGTGACACGGCCGGGCTGGCCCCGGGACGGTCATCTACTGCCGCGGTTGCGTGTTCTTAAGAGTTTGGGACATTTTTTATCGAAGGGAATGTAATTGATGCCGTGCACTTGTGTTACACCTCCGACTGGGTCTGTTTCATTGTTTCCGATCTTAGAATCGATAGCGTCGCTAATGTCTGTATGTGAAAGGGCTTAATCGTGAAAGCTGCTCGGTACCTTTGGCCCAGCCACAAGCCTCCTGCAGTCCTCGCATTTCCCTCGCTGGCTTACAGCACAGGTCTGGAAGTCCGTGACTTTTAGGTGGAGGTGTGGCTTCTGTGGCTCTCCGGGGATTTGGGCAATACAAGTAGTGCTTAATATTCCGCTTTATGGTCTGAATATAACCTTGCTTTGTATCCTCAAGACACTTAATGTCAGGGCTACAGATAGAACTTGGAGGTTATAGGATACTGGACATAAGGAGAATGTAAGGAAGGCAGGGTAGCGAAGCATTGTCTTGGAATGAAAACTGTAGTGATTGCAGTGAAATTTGAAAAATTTCTTTGTGGTGTGTTGCCATCTGGGTAAGAGGGGGTGAGAATTCTGAAGCTAAGAATGAATCTATTGCTGCTGTGCAATTTACATCCTAGAATAACAGTTATTATTGGAATTTTATGTTACTGCCAGGGGATAGTCACTACAATTCATTTATGTGACTGTTGTGTCAAGCCAATTGCAAGAGGGACAAAAAGAGCACACTGTGCAGTCTGAGATGGGGCTACAGCTCTTCCTGGAGACACACTTCTCCTCTTGGTGTCAGTGATGTGAGAAAGGGTTTGTCATTGAGCCCAAGCAAAAGGGAATCTGTAAATATATGAATAACAAACAGCAAAAAGGAAAAAATCCTATGGATTGCATCCACATACAAGCTATAGGCAGTGTTAAACATTTCCTGGAACATGCTCGGCCCCTTACTAAGGGAGCCCTATAGACAAAAATGCCACATGTTGCAATATCCAAATCACGTGTCAGCGAATGTGATGAGTCCTGGCAATCTTTAGTGGTGGATGCTGAAAATGCTGGTTTTTGAGGGGGATTAACCAGGGTTTGAACCAGAGCAAATTCATTGTTTTGTTTCAATCCTCACTTTCATTCCGTGGGGTTCTGAATGTTTCTCAAAAAGGAAAGAGCTGCTACTCTCTGCAGTGGCACATGGGAGAAACTCAGGATTTTTTTGGAAGGGCAGCAAGACAGACCTCATGCATAGTTATCCTTGCACTCCTTAGAAAGAATTGTAGAAGCATTGATACCACCCCTGCTTCTTTGTTACAGAGCCTAGGCAGCTATATATTGTGCCAATGGTTGCATTAGAGGTGCTTTCTCCTTAAAAACTATATATTGTGCCAGTGGTTGCATTAGAGGTGATTTCTCCTTAAAAATGTGCCCTTTCTTCTGCTGTGTAGTAAAAGGTAGCACTATTTAGTTTAATATGGGAGCTTTTATTAAGCTGTGCACTAAAAGAAGGGGAGCCTTGTACCAGCCTTGGCAGGAAATACGAGACTGATTCTGCTCATACGTGAAGGGGGAGCCCTGCTCACTCTGAGCATCCGTTCTTGATTCCCAGGGCAACAACCAGAAAAAGGATTTTTTGTGTGGCAAAACTTGCAGGATCAGAATCTGATTTATCATCATCTATTATTATTTAAAAATGATAGATGGAATCACAGACACACATATATACATACATATAGTTACTTTTCATTTTTCCCAGACAGCCAAAAAGTTGTGAGTTCTGAATATAATCTATTCCTGCAAGATATCCCAAGTGTCACAGGGTTTAGTTTTTAACTAGAGAGAAGTATGAACGAAATACATGCTGTGGTTCATAGATTTACAGTCTGCAGAGAGCTCATGCTTCTAGAAGGCTGGTGAGTACACAGGGATGATACCTGAATCATCTAGTGAAGAGCTGTGAAACAAAAAAAATGTTTGTGTTCACTTAGCAAGTTGATGACAAAGTAGATCAGGAAAGTGTCAGCAGAGCATCAGAAAGTACTCTTTGTACTGAGCAAAGAGGCTTTGTACTGAGTAAATCAAATAGTGCATATACATGCAACCATTGCATAATCACATGTATTGCATGGCTGTCTAGCCTTGTTTGAATGTATTTGATTGCATGCAAGCGTATAAATCAAGTTCAATTTTAGAGTACTAGCTATTTTTGAAAATTAATTTGTAATGTATATGCAATTTTCAAAAAAAAGTGCTCGAGAGAAATAGGAAAACTTTAGAAATGCGCTTTAGACCTCCAAGGCAACTGGAAAAAATCCTCAGTGAATGAAGAAACTGGAACAGATCGTAAAGGCCTCAATTTTTCCTGGGGTAAATATTCATTAGGAGGATTTTCTTGAAGTCCTGATACTGCATTGGAAGTCAGAATGACTGCATATGAGCCAGGCTGGTTTCTTGCATAATCACACAAAGTGTCTTTGCAAATCTTGGAAACCCAAATTAGTCACTTGGATGCTGCAGGCTGAGCCTTCCCTGAGCTCTTCCCGGGGACATGATAAATGCCAGAAGCGTGAGACTCCCTGAAGTTTCTGATGCTACATTAAACACTTTGAGAATGTGCTGCCTTCTCTGCAAACTTGAACAGCACTACCTGTGCATCAATTGTGCTTCATTCCAAACAGGGTTTGGGCTCATATTTGTAATTTTCTGTGTTTTGTGGTGGGGTTTTGTTTGTTGCTTTTTAAAAAATGTTTGTTTGGGGTTTTTATGTGGCAACAATTTCTTAAGGCTCATACTGCCCTTCTATGGGAGATTAGAGCCTGCAGTCACTGATGGAAAAGAAGCCCTTGGATAAGGAAAAACACAACCCAGAGATGAAGACATTTGAACTTTATCAAGTTTTATACCAAGGTAGCTGCTCCATGCAGAAAACCTCACTTTGAGTTCCTGAGGACAAGGCAGTTAAGGCAGAGGAAGACTTGAATGAGATTGTGTCAGTGGTTCCGTGTAGGTGTTGTATGAACCTAGACTGGAAGCAATCAAAATGTTTTGGAGTAGCTTTCATTACAAGAGAAAATACAGTTTTGTCCATGTACTTGCCAAAAACTGGCAAAGCTGACAGAAGGCGGTAGATGGCAAGGTCAGATAAAATGGGGAGAAAGAGGTTGTGGGAAGTTGATGGTGGACCAAGGGAAAAGAGAGGACATTTGACATTTGATAAATGCACAGATATATATATATATCTGGTGTTCCGTTGAACAGAATGTTTTTATTGCTCATCCTTTTCCCTACAAACATGTTTAAAAATACTTCACATAGAAGGAAATGGTTAATTTGCAGTTGAATGAGACAATTGATTTTCTAGAAAATTACGTACATTGGGTTTTGCAGTTTCAAACAACAAAGCATCACGAACCGGTGAGGCAGGAGCACACTGTGTGTGAGTTGAGCAGTGCAGTTATGATTTGGAACTTTTGCAGGGCCCCAGGGGTGTGACTTTGGTCGATTTTACGAGGTGCAACTCAGCTACAGTAATCCTTGGACCCATCACTTTATCAAAGACTCCACTTGGCAGGGTAAGGAAATGAGTTGGGTCAGTCACTGCTGGCACTGAGCCTAAATAAGCTTCTACTTCCCAAATTGTAGCTCCTGTTTCTAGCCCCTACCAAGTCCCCAGGTGTGAGGCTCTCAGTTTCTCACACCCCAGTCCTGCAGTGCTTGAAGCATTTCTTCCTGCAAAGAAATAATTAGAGGGTGACTAAGAGAGAAATTAAAATCATGACTCTATATTGATGAATGGAGAAATGCAGGATCTGTCTGCTACTACAGACAGGGTTTTATTCTGTCAGTGAAGTGCTCCTGTATTCAGCGGTGGCACCAGCAATGGGAGCTGGTACTTTCAGTGGTAGGAAGCTGCAGTAAGTAAAGCTGATGCAAGGGAGAAAAATTTCTCAATCAAGGGCCACGCAGGTAGTGTTCCCTTTCCAAAGGGAGATGTGGAGGGGTACGGGGTTGGTGAATGTGCGTGCAGTGAGTTCACACTGGCCAGCTGCTCTGCATGAAGGTAGGGGCTGTAAATAGGTCGATATAAGCAGAACACTTTGTATCAGGAGTACAGGAGATGCTGTGCTGACCACATGAGGCTTTGCCCCTTTCTGTCAGCTGTGGTTTAGCTTCTCTTCTGACTTAGGTTTGCAATCCTCCTTAAAGGTGAGCTGCTGTCTGGGCAGCAGGGTTACAAGGGCACCTGCAGCACCAGACAAGAGGGAGCGGGGCAGTTGCTGGTGTCTCCGTAGGGATGGATAAAAAAATTGCAGAGTAAAACATGCTTGAACTTACTACTCATGCAGCCTTCTGCATTTGGAATTTTCCTTTCCTTTGTGCATCAGGGAACAGATTTTCTTTCAGAGCTTATGAGGATGTTCTGGCTTTCTCATCAAATGCTGTCGGGGATATGCTACTGAGTTGCCTGCTGGGAGTGCAGATCTGGGGCGGGCTCTACCTCCTGCATTCTACAGAAGGCTGAGAAGCTGTAATTACCTTCCCAGCAAAATCTCTTATGGGTATCCCCCTGGAGTCACCTAGCCAGGATTTGGCCTGGGATAGTCTCTGGCAGGACGATTTTAATGCTGCCTGCGTTCAGAGTGGGATGTTCAGTGTCCTTCACAGACTGTGTAGGTTGTGCAGGTCTTGGGAGGGCTGTAGAGCAGCAGGAAGATGGCTGAATGTACATGCTGAGCGAATTTTTTTAGATTTTCAGATTTTTCTTCCTTAATTTTATCTTTCTTAAATAATATTTCCTTAATATTTCTGATTTCATCCTATCTCAGTTTTCATGTTCAGCTAAAAAGAGAGGTGTAGAATACAAAGGGAAAAATGGCTCACAGCACTCTGGTGCAAATCCAGGGGAGGCAGACACGTTTACAGCTCACATTCGCAGCTAGTTTTTAATGCCATTCACGTTCCCATCGAAGCCAATGGAAATTCACAGTAAGGGTGGCTAGGCAGCTGTGCTAGGCAGTCTGCAGTGTTCTCAAGAGATGTGATGCCCTCACTTCAAATTGCTTCCCTGACTGAGGGATTTAAAGACTTCCCCTTTCGTTAGGACATTTAAAAAATGGTTAATAGAGGCTGCGTGCTACCTGGGAAAACACTGTGGATCCCTGCTACTTTATCTCAGCAGTTTATTTTTTATTTACTAGAATAAAAAATGGTAAAAAAGCTGGGGTAAAAAGGTCTGTAATCACTAAGAATAAACATGACTCTACAGAAGGCAGTTGTTTTACTTTTCAGGCTTAAAATGAGTCTGAGCATGCAGAATATTCACAGTTTGTTGATCTGACCCAGACTGCTTTTGACAATCCTGCTCCTTTTTAAAGAGTTGATTACTTTAATTTCTTTCAAAGAGAAGAGTTGTCATCACCTCCCACACCTTCAGAATGCCTAAACAGTTCCCAAAGAAAAAAGAAGAGGGGCCTATCTTGACTTAAAGTGATGTTTTATTATGGTGACATTGAGAACTCCAGAGAATTAGTGGGAAGTCTATAAAGTGTGGGTATTGCCCAAGATTTTGTGACACGTTTTGTTAAAGCCAGTAAGTTGTGTGATTTATCAAAAGTGACCTCATTATTTAAATGTTTGTTTAATTTTTTTTGGGAGAAACTGTTTATTATTTATAATTTAGTAATCAATATCTCAAGCCTTTAAATTACATGGAGGGTGAAAAACACAAGCGAGGTCTTCCTATTTCAGAATAAACATAAATTTTTGGTTGTAACAGTGGAGTTGCTGCTAGGCTCAGCCAATAATTTAGCGTTAAAACTTGTTTAGCATTAGTTCTGCATTCATTCCACCTAATTTTTGTTTTCAAAGGTGGCATGTTATTTAGAAGCCTACATACTGGGCATTCATATGCACGCTGTAACCTCTCTTTTCCTGGTTAGCAGGTACACCTCTTGGCTAGGCTGCAGTGCCCTCTGAAAACATCTCTTTTCTCTCCTGACTGTAAGAGGGGCTAACGTTGGGTAGGGCGCTGACGTACGAACGTGTGCAAGAGCCTATGGTTATGATCTGGTGAATCACAGCCTTCATGTGTCATCATCAAATGTGCCGTGTTGTGCTTTATGTGCTACCTTTGCAAAACACACCATTTATGAACCCTGTCTGAGCTTTTTTCGGCAGGTAAGTCCTCATACCTATTTTAATACATGTTCCTCCTAAGAAGAAAAATCAAAAACCAAAATATCATATAATATATTTTTTTTGGTCTACATTTTCTTTTCAAACAAAAGCCTCGTACCTGGATTACCACAGACTCTTGCTGTTTTGTTTTCTTGGGTTTTTTTCCCCCCCCTCACTGAGTTGGGAATTAAACTATGAAGAAGACCTGTAACTGAATTCTCTTAAAATTTTGTGGAATCAAAAAAAAAGTGAAAACCACAGTATGTACTTTAAGGTTTCTGGGTAAGGTAATTGAAATGATTGCTAGAGTTAAAAGGAACAGAGAAAAGGGTGTAAACTTCATATACTTAATTCTGGAGTAAGGGGCACACTGAAAGCTAGGGTTGAATGAATTCAGTGGGAATGGGATGTTATATATGAAGGTTATTTTCTGGTATGCTGGGGCTAAATGAAGACAGGAAGGGTCTATGTAGTAAAAGGGTTGGGAAAAAAATCCTTATCATTAAAATGGCAGCAAGAGTAGGTGGGTTTGATTTGCTGTGTGGCAGGAGATGGAGCTCTTTTGGCTGCTGTACATCAGCTTGCATCACCTCAGGATAAGGGTGAAAGCTGGTGGTGTGTTGGGAGTGGGTTAGGAGCTCTGCAGAGCAACAGTGCTGAAACTGAGCTAGTGCCAGCTTGATGTGCTGGGGTTTTGGATTTTGGAACAGAAGTTCTGCCATATTGTGAAGAAATTACTGTGTGTGCCGAGGTGCAGTAGCTGCCCTCGGCAATGAAGTTGTCGACTCTCTTGCTGCTTTCAGGGGCGCTTCTGGGGACAAGGACACCAGACTAAAAGTGAGGTCTTGGTCCACGGTGCCCTTCCCTTTGAAATGGAGGCTTCTTGCAGTGTGGTGGTGTTGTGCTAGCTGAATTGGCATTGGCACATCTTCCTGTCACAGCCGCAGGTATTGTCAAAGGGCTGTGAGGTTTGGGCCAACACGAAGGCATATGTTTAGAGCTGTGTCTGTGTACCCACAATGGCCAGGCAAGAGACAATCTTGAATCGTAAACCTGTGGCTGGCAGTTCAAAGGCAGTAAACATTTGCTTTTAATTAATTTCCAAAGCGAGGCATTTATAACTGCATAAGCTAGTAGCTGCTTCCTGGTTGTTGTTCATACTGAATTGTGAGCAAAACCTCACATCCTTTTTTGCTTCCAAATGAAGTCCCATGGAGACAGCCATTCTTTGCATGGAGCTGCTCATGGCTGTGGAGTGTGAGCTGCCTGATTTATGGTCAAAGGAAGATTCTACTCTGGCTGCAGAGCCTGCCCACAGCAAGAACAGCCACTGAATGCCATTTTAGTACTTATGCTTAGGTATAGATTTGCCTTAAAGCCAAATGAAAAGAGTTGTTTGATCGGGGGAGACATGAGACTGTCCAAGGTTTATTGAACTGTTCTCTTGGCAAAGACATCCTTGCCAGTCTGATGATGTGGTAGGAGTCTGGAAAGTATGGCCCTGATGTTTGCCATGTTAGTTCTCCAAACAAAGGAGAAATCATGCAGTACTTTGCTATGAGAAATACTGCTACAAGTTGAAAGATACAAAGAAAGTAAAAGGACAGTGAGACGTTTCAAAGGCTAAAACTTTCTGCATAGTTTTGTTTCCTATACCATCACACCAGAGATAACTGGATAACGTGTGAATTACCATATGCTCTACCTCTGACATTTCTGGCTGCAAAACATTCATTTGAATGTGCTTTTATTTGTGTGTCCCTCAAAAGCAAAGGGAGCCCCCAGCCTGACTGTCCTTCAGTTACACATTTTTGTCCTTCAGTGTTATGACTGTTGTATTCCTTGTGCATTGATCATTCGAGATGAACCTTTCCTATGCTAAACTGAATATTTTGCAGTTTCGGATGCATTTTGGATTATTGCACAAAAGCACAGTTCTAGAACTGTAAGCAAAATCGGGGTGAGCCTAGAACATAAATAGACATTTTTTACGCACATGAAAAGTGGTGCTTCAAAGGCAGTGTTGTGATTATGGCAAGCTGACTTTCCATGTCAGATCTTCACCTGATGAGACTAGACCATGCTTAAATTTTTCCTCCCGTGCAGCTGCTGAGCATCCACAAATCAAACTAAAGTCAGTGGGAGCTGTACATCTGAATTTTTATAAGCAGGAGCTGGGCTTTCACATGTTTAAATTTTAAACATTGCCATTGTAAGAAGTTGTTTCACAGAGAGAAAAAGTGATTTTATGATAAAGGGTGTCTGGCTGCTTTCCTGGCTGTACTGGGAATTTTTTGTCTTTTTGCGTGAGAACACCCTCTCTCTGTGTTTTGGATTCTCATCTCCATGCCTAGGTTCTCAGCCTCCATGCTAGGTTTATGTATGGCTGTGCCATGTACCTGGTGTACAGGTACTTCAGAGATAACATGTGCTTCAGCATTTGATCTGCCTTTAGGAGGCAGATCCTCCATGCTTCCTGTCAGATTTTTCCTTCTGGCAAGTAGCCCCAGTATTTGTGTTGACTTAGCTATGCTAGTGGACATATGGTGAGGAGTCATCAAGAGTTTCTCTCCCTATTTACCTGCTGCAGATACACAATTTTTTGTTTTGTTTAAAATCTGCTGTGATAACAGTTAAGTATAATGAAGGAACGAATTCCTTTTCTTCCACTGCTGATAGGGAGACTCACAACAGAGACATCAATATTTGCAGGGTTTCCATGTGTTGCAGTTAGAAGAACAAATCCATAGTCAAAATAAATAGTACAAACCTTCAGTGAAAATCTTTTAGTACAAATCTTTAGTGGAAAAGCCTATAAATAAACAGAAACAGAGGAGCATCTGTTCCTTAATACTCCATGACGCAGCTGATAAAAATAAAATCTGTATTATAACAGTAGCCAATACAAGATGAAAAAGTACCTGACAATGGAACACCTCCTGAATAGAGAAGTTTAGGGACCAAGAAGCTCATCGGACTTGAAAATTGAAGAATTCTCTGAAATAGATGTTGCCATGGCAACAGATAGGATTAGCAGCCTGAGACTGATTTCATTGGTCTGCTGCTAGCACAAGTTGCTTGTTTGAGTAGCATTAATATGTTGTCTCATGCTGCTTTATATGCCAAGACCATCTGGCATTGGTGGTATTTAAAGGTGCAGTTCTGTTACGGAAAGAGTTGGCCAACATGGTTTGATTTATGTTTGTAGGACAGGCTACAAGAGTTACTGGGTTTTTGAAAAGCTGTCTTGTGCACAAAAATATTCTGAAAAAGCACAGCTGGTACAGACATGAAGTGGGGCTTTGGGAAGCAGCACGAGGAATTTCAGAAGTTTGCTTTATACTCAGTCAGCACATATTTGAAATATTCACTGCACAAATATGCACTTTTGCATGTTTCTTCAGGTGCGTATGTGAAGGCAGACACATTTTTTTCCAAAATAGTCCTTTTCACTCTACACTGCAAAACTGCTTGGGAACTACAGCTCTACCACCTTGAACAAACACAAGATGATATTGTATATTAAGGAAAAGTATGTTGTAATGAATGTAATGTGCAATGTTGTAATGAACAAAATAAGGTCTAACCAAACAAAATCCCTTTAGCTTAATTCAGTCCATGATTTCAAGAAGAAATATTTTCTTTTAGTTTGACTATATACCTTTGAAAATGTATTTTTTTCTCAAAGGGTTTAATAAGAAAGACAGTTTGTAGAGACTAAGATAAACCTTATCTTTGATCTATTTATATCAGTGAGTCTTCATCTGCTTTCCTTAATACCACTCTGGAGTGGGAGTTATAAGTTCCAAAGGAGCTTATATGACAGTGCTGGCATTCCTCAGATACTTATAAATTTTCACTATTTTGTTCTTTGATAATTATTATCATGATACTTAATTATTCTAAGGGCTTTTTCCCCAGACAGAGATGAATGGTTAAAGAGTGGCTAAATAAGAGCCAGAAAATATTCCTGTCCGAGTTTGAGTTCCAGTGTGGAGGTCTTTTTGTAGGCTGAGCATTGTAAGGAAAGTAGCTAGAAGGAAAACTAGCTGGAGGTTTGGTTCTTCTGGATAGACTTAAAACTGGACCGAATTTGACGTCAAATCTTGATAATTATCAATAAGCTTGATAGGCATTTTTACGTTCTCAGCTTACTGATGTTTTGAAACAACTGATGGAAAGCATTTATTATGATGTTCTGCAGCAGTGTGACACTTGTCCTCAGAAATTGATGTGATTGTATTTCTTGGATATTGGTGTGTACTGTGTAGTACAATAATAAAATGAGACAAGGGCATGGGGTCTGTTTCACAAATCTTTAGGTTTTAAACTTTTATTCTGGAGCTCTGACTTTAGTGCCAAAATAAATTCTTCATATAATTTTGCTTCAAATGCAAGACCCAAGAAATACATAGCTGTACATGTCCTCACTCCTTCAAATAGCTTTAGAATGATTATGTTCGATGCTTAATGTTTTTACAGCTTAGTTCTTTTAACTCTGTCAAAATGAATATAGGGCACAGGAAGAAGCCAAATAACTTGTGTTCCCAGCCCACTCCCAACCCCCTATTCCTCATCTGCAAGGCAGTTTGCTCCGTTTTGTTTGCTTGTTTTTAGCGCTTCTATTCAGTTCTCTTTGAAACAAAGCTTGGGTGCAGTTTTGGGAGTCAGTTCACCCCAAGACCCACCTCATGGTGGTACAGATGTTGCTGCCACAGAGCTGTTTGCTGCTGTTACCCCTGATAGTCTTCCAGCATTACCTTGTCACGTCTTGCCACATTCCGTCCATCTACCCACTCCCACGTCCCGGGTACGCCACGCACGTCCACAGTGTGCACAAGTATTAAAGTCAGCCTGAGAGGCTGTGATGCTACTGCTGTGTGATTGTGGGCCCTTTGACCTGGATAAACCCAAAAGTTATTACTTCCTAGACACCCTGTGGGGCCTGGAGAAGCCTTCTCCATCTGTGGTGGAGGATCAGGAGGGACCGGCCCTGAGAGGAGCTGGGGTATAAGCCACCTACCCTGCTTAGTGCAGGGCTCTTCTGGGTGCCCTTAGGTGGCACAAGCATAGCTGTAATAATTGGTTTTCAGTTTTATTATTTGTGCTTAAAAACTTCATTTCTGAAGCTGCTGATTTTGGCCAAATGCTACTTCACTCTGTCACATTATTTCGTTCAGTTCTTCAGAAACTGACATTTGACATACCAGTATTTATAGTCTAGGAATGAACATTTGTTTTTTCTCCATTCCATTTATTTCCAGGGATGGAATGCTACTTCCCTTCTTGCTGCATTTCCCTAGCATTTAAATAAGCTGACTTCAGCTGATTAAGCTATTCACTGAATATTTCAGTGTGAGAAAAGGTGGTAGAATTGAGAAACAATAGCATCTGAAATAGCTCTTCTTGTGCTACATAATATTATGCCGAGTTGCAAAGTCTGGTGACTTGACTGTCTGAAATTGAAATAGTTGCGATGAGGCTTTCCTGTCTGTAGCATCCAACATAATTCTTTAAATTTACTATTAATGTGAAGTGGAATGAACACAGATGAATGTATCATAATTTTTGTGATATATTTTACTTGTAGCCCTGAAAACCAATGATAAGGAAATGTGGTTTTGAAACAACCAGCCATAGGTGGCTAATTACATGTTCTCCAAATATCACTGCAATAGCTCTATAGATACAATAGATTTATTTTAAGAATATGTTTTCTATATTCAGTAGATTACTAAAACATGATTCGTTATGATGGGGGCAACTTCAGAAACTAGTAGTTAAAAATAGCTGAATCATCAAAAGGTGAAATGTGTCCTCTACAAAAAAAATCAACAAAAGGCTCAAAAAATGCTGAATATAAACAGAGCTGTTATTACATTTATGCTTCCTAAGGTTTGTCCCAGGTAAACGGCACTTTTGGATAGCACTCCAGTGCTGCTCCTGTAATCCCAGTGAAATCACAATATGAGGTCAATCTGGAGTGCTCAGTTATTGATCTGAAATCTAGACAAAGATTTAGTGCCCATGCACACCTCTGAATTCCTCCCCAAAGTTGCAGAGGGCATTTGTTGTGCCTGAGCTGCAGCTCACCCTCTGGGACCCTGGGGCAGTGGGGCTTGCACAGCTTGCAGCAGTTTGTGGTAGGGAATACTTTGGTGTCTGAATTGGAAAGACACCCCAGAAACTGAAGATATTGCCTAGTGCAGTCCAATCCATTTTTCATTTCCTCTTTCCTAGAAACTGAAAGGATTAGGATGATCTGAACAAGGAAAAAAGGATTCTTTAGTGTCCTCTTATGACTTAGTGGCATTGTCTTCTGCTCATACTCATCCACTCTGTATGGACTTGGCAGCACAGAATATGGTGTCTGTAAGAGTTTCTTATGCGCTTTCATAAAAATTCCCTTTAAGTAGCTTTAAATATAAATTACAGATCTCATGTTGGTTTTTATTTTTTTTCCCCAGCATAAAATAGATTGGTATGAGGCAGGACATTGAGCATCATGCTACTAACCAGAGTTAGGAAGAGGGCTGCATGTTGCAAAGGACATGTGATCATCCAGAGTTGAACAAATTAAAATTTACTTATTGACAGTGCTTGTAATCTGGGAGCACTTCCTAGATTATTTGTATTAAAATTAAATATATGAATATTGAGATAGACTTTAGACCATCACTGTTATAAAAAAATGTAGGTAGAAACCTCTTCAAGCTTCCAGTTATAATTTAGACTCATTGCACCATAGAAAGCTGTGAATGGCATGTATATTTTTTAATACAAAGACTCATTTAAAACATTTTTCTCTTTCTTTTTTTCTTCCTTCTTTCTTTTTGCTGTTATTTCTTTCCTTTTACCTTTTTTTTAGTCACTGCAGTTGTCTTTTAAAAGCAGGGTCTCAAAATACAGCGAGGGTGAAATAGAGGAGAGGAAACAGAGAAGACTAAAAAAATGTGCCTTTGCCCCAGGTTCTGCTGACTTTCTGTTTTCTCCAGCCTTAAAGGCTTCATTATAGGGTGTATCAAGATTGTACTGTCTGGAAGGAAGCTGTAGTTGTACTGTACAACAAGAATATGGCACATTAGTCAGCAGTCTGTTTATAACATTGTGGTTTAGACCAGAAACCCTTTCTGTAGGAGATTCTCCAGCAGAATCTCAGGAAAATTGAAGCAGCTGTGGCTGTAAAAGGAAATGTACATTAAAAAGGCCAGGGAGAAACCACAGCTAGGGATCCTCCTTTGCTATTTATAGCTCTGTCATTAAATGTCCCTTTCAAAGCTTTGAACAGAGATAGAAATCACATTTACATTTAGATGCATAAAAGGAATACACAAATGATGACATCAGTGGTTCAGCAGATGGCGAGGTGATTGCTGCAGTCCCTTATGAACTGGGCTCTGTAATTGCAGTTATTGTCTAAATGGAAACCTCTGAGCAAAAGAGCACAGGATTACAGGAGACAGTAAGTGCACAGGGTCTGACCTAGTGTCTAGGAATGGAAGCAAGCAAACAAAATACTGTGAAAATTTCACCATTAATACTTTTACAGAAAAACACTGATTTAGTTGTTGAGATTTTCATGTGCAGGGTGTGGATCAACAGGATGGGTAGGAACAGGAGTGTGGATCAAACTCTTCCCTGTGATTGCTTTAGGTTAGAGATAGGCCCATTTCAATTCAGTCATCCTTTGGTTACCCTTGTTACTCTTTGTTGTTTAAAAATACATTGAAATTAATGTAGAATAATTTCTCTGTGTGTTTACTTGGCAGATTGGGTAGCCCTTGTTTAATTTTTGAAGCAGTTTATCAGACATGCATAAGTGCATTTCAAGAAATGTATGTCAAGAGTTGCTTCCTCCAGCTTTCCCATTAACTGGTTTACAATGATGAATGTGTCTTCCAGGAAAGCAGTCAAAATTAAATAGCATGAAAATCTGTATGGGTTTCAGTTCTGCACACAGTGAAATCAATTGAAGCTTTGCCAGTGACATCAAGGGGTCCAGAGTTTAATATATTGCTTAAACTGTTAAGTACTATGGAAGCAAGGCTCAAGGGTGAGCTCTATGTGTCTTCATAAGCCACTAATAATAATATGAAATAACTTACTATGAATGAAAATGATGTGATTGTGTGTACATATTAATGTGTATATGCACATTTTATATCAGAAATCTTCCAAAAATTCCTCATAGAAAGGGAAAATCAAATCTTTCAACTACTGGCTGTAGAGAATCTGTTTCTTGGGATCTGAAGCAGAAGCTTATCAATGTGGAAGTGAAGGTGCACCAATTTGTGGGGGAGTTGCTGAGCTGATCTTTAAAACTCCTGTAATTCTCAGTAAGAGAAAATAAAAGACTGGAAAGACTTAACTCTAGTCCTTGTTTTGGATAGGTGTCTCCATTGAAACAGATGCTTGGTAAGCCTACCAGCCCTTCACATTCATGCTGCAATCACCTTTTCATAAAGCAGTGGTATGAAAATCTGAAAAGATGCACAGCACCCATGGTTGTAAGATTTTGTCAGTTCTTCTGTTTGATAAACAAATGAATCTCAGATCATCTGAATATAATATGCAGATACAAGTTAACACATAATTATACCCGATCTTGTGTTGCAAGTTGTTTTGTTACAGTATGCACAGTGAAAGGTTTAATGGCAGATACAATATGTGGAGCCCATGCTTTTTACCATTTCTAGTCATACAAAGACAATTATGAACATTGTGAAATACACAATAAATTGTGACATTTTGCCATTACTGAAGTTTTAGCAAAGCTTTCATGATCTTCAGCATGTGCAAAATTGATACTTTGATTTTCTTGGCTATTTGCTTGGCTATCCCTGTATTTTTTAAATTTCTTTGGATATTGTTCTGTGAAAAATTACCAGAAAGGAAAAGAGGAAAAATATCCATCTAAAAAAATGACAGTCTTAGTTGTTTAATTTTTTTTTTTTTTAAAAATTATGAAATGTCAAAAATCAAAAGTCTGCTTCCTTCTGTTTGTATTCCTTGATTTCCTGGTTCAGTCAAGATGCTGTGGAGTGGTATTTCCTGGAATGGTCATAATTCTTCAGTGGCAGTGTTTCACTTAAACAAAGATTTTCTTTTTTCCCTAATATAATTTAATTACATAGGTTTTAATAAGAATGAATAAACACATAAAATTATGTGTTTAACACATAACACTCAATTATGAATCAGTTTAAAACATGAAGGTATAGTTGAAATTCATGTCTCAGTTTGCCATTTTTGCATGGTGCATTGAAATTCACCAATTTTTACCAAGTTTTATTTCAGGTGATTTCCTGGCATATGCTGACCCATTTTTCAAAACTTGAAGCATTATTTCAGGTTACAGAAGGAAATCTTTTGAACTTTTTATCAACTCTGTAAAAGTTACAGTGCACTCAGGGAAGGTTTCTCAGGCCAGCCTGTTTGCTTGACTTGCGAGTGAGGTCAGTGTCTGTAACACTGTGAACACAGTGATCCTGCCTCTCCAGAGGATCAAGGCAAACCAGAGTACCATTGGTAGGTGGCCAAATGAAAGATACCCCAGAAAACAGTGTTTCAAATGTTCACATTAGGCTCAAAAGCTTCAAAGATCTGCTACGCTTAGACTATGTTCAAGTCAAGAGCTTGCTTTGTCTGCAATTCAGTAATTTCAAAGGGGAAAAACATAAATAACTTTTAAAAGGAAGTGGTCTTAGAGAATGGGAACAAAAATACCAAAGGTAACTTTCTAAAACTTTCTCATGTATTGAAGGGGTAAGAGCACATAGGTTAGAGGGATATGGTGCATCTTGAATAACTGTTTTATTTAGTTCTCTGCAAATAGAGAAGAGACATGAAAGAATCTAGCTAATGTTAGTCTGTGAAAGTTCTTTAGATAAAAAGAAACAGAATTCTCCCAAGAGTGCTAATGTGTTGCTATGTGAACAGTTATAGTGTGGTAGCAGAAAATGTTTACTGAGTGCCCACTATTCTAGGAAGGATTTTCTGTAGGCTATATCAAAAGAGAAAGAAGTGTTTTGATGCCAGTTAAAAAGATCTGTCTGTTTTGAGATCTGCTCCATTGTATTTACTCTGAAGAATCATGGCAAGCCTACTTACCAAGACTCAAATGGACTCTAAAATTGCTCGAGAGTTAAGAAGAAAACCCATCCCTTTGTAGGGTATCCACTAAATAACTAAAACTGCAGTTGTACCAGAAAGTCTGCTTTTAGTCAGGTGGCTGAATCCAAGGGTAGAGACAAAAATACGTTACCACAGGTTTTCCTCTCTGTTAAAAGAGCTCTTCCTGAGGGTGTTTTAACAGAATTTTTTGGTGCTTATTTATAGTGCTAGCCTGTGCATCTTCATCACTGTTGTCACCCAATTAAATAGGTTTAAACTTGTCCATGCTGCTTTCACACCTCCATTGACAAAATTTCTTGTGCAGTGGGGTTGTTCAAATGGGAAGGAGAAGAAAGGGCCAGGATAAATAACCTATTCATTAAAGGAAATGTCTCAGATTTTTTAATGAGGACAGATATGAATTTATTATATTTCCCAATAATCTGGAGGCTGACACTCTCAGATGATCTTCAGCAGTGTGAGACATGCATTCCCAGTGGGATTGGAGGTATTGTAGTATCAGGTATTCTGTGAAAAGAGGCAAGGAAAGGAATTTTCTTTGTTGAAATGATGATGACATTATTGTTATTAGGTTTTCCTTGATATTTTTGTGTGAAATCATGTCTCTAGCTGATATCACAAAGATGAAGTTGATTGTTCTCATTCTGTATGGTACTACTGTCTTATTAAACTTCTTAAAATGGATTTTTTTCACATTTCCCTAAAAAATTAATTTAATAAATTATATTTGTCAAATAGAATATAACTATTATGATTTATTACATGTTTTCTTTCTTCAAGGATGACTTTGGAAATTAAGTATGATAATTACAATTTGAAAGTTATTTCTCTGTTCTTTTCTTCTTTACATTGTTAATATATTATTTTTTCTAATCACAGCTCTGGAGGGAAATTCCTGACCTTTTCATTTTTCCCATGTAAGTGCTGAACTGTGCTTGACATGTCAACTCATAAAGTTGTCAAAATGTCATAATTATGGTTTCAGACCTGTGTCTCTGTGAGATTTCCTCAGGAACCATGAATCATAAGCAGTGTTTGTAGACAGAGTCTGGAATTACATTTCACTGATAAATGGAATGCAAACAATGAATTAAGAAGTGTTTTTAGTTAATTAGCAAGTGATAGCATTTTTAGAATGATCAGAAGAGAAAGAACCAGACAAAACTCTTCATCATTCTAGTAAAAGTAAAACCATGTATATAAAATTTCTGTGTTAATTTGGCTTTTGAGAATAATCTGTAATTGAAATGTAATTTTGGTCTATATTATGGACCAAAACATCATTGTTTAGGATACTTTCTACTTAATTCAAGTTTATTTCACTTATGACAAAGATGAATGCTTTGTTTCTGGATAGTAAAGTCAACACAGCAGTGGAAGAAATGAGCTGGCTTTTGTATGAACAGCTATGCAGTGCACTGCTTTTCACTGATTTAAATGAAAGCAGAAATTGGTTACAAGGTATTTTCCAGAGGTAAGAATACTGTGATGATGGATATAATGGAAAAATAATGGAAAAAGAGAGAAAGCTTAAAAAATGGCTGAGAAGGAGCACTAAGTTTTAAAGCACTGAGCCTGTAGAGGCTGCAGCTAAAAAAAGGTCACCTTTTGACACATAAACTGGGACAGTGCATGTCCCAGCACTGTTCCAATGCATGTGATGTTCCATCAGTTCCAAGCACTTGAGTAAACAACCCCGGTGTTATGGTCCTCTGGGAGGCCAAGCACTGGTTTTACTTCAGTGCTTGTCAAGGCCATAAAGAGTAGAAATGCAAATATATTAATTTGGCAGTAAGCCAGGACACATTGCTGCTGCTGCCACCTTGGTGTCCAACATGTCTCCAGTGAATTGGCTCTATTACTGTGCCAAATTGAATATTTTTCTGGATGGATGGACAGAAAGCAAAGGATAAGGATTAAGCAGTGGTGATGTCGCATGTGGAAACTACTATTTGGTGTGGAATACCTTATCAGAGAGGAAGTAATTAACTGTATAGACATAGTAGTGAGGAGATGGTTTATAAGAAGGTGAAGACATGAAGTAAGAGGACATGTAAAATAAAAAGCCCACAGGAAAAAATCTAGTAGGATTGAAGCTGGAAAGCTACATTATGAAAACCAGTATGAACAAATCCCCAGAAGTGTTCATTCTCTGTTTGTTCTCAGTCCAGTGCTAGTTGGTGTTGTGTGTGGCATGAGAAGCCAGTGAAGACTTCCCCCTTCCTCTCCTTTTCATCCTTGTTATTGCCAGCATGGTAACTCTTAGCAATTTCAGATGATGTGAAAACAGCAGGATGCTCTGGGTGGTTGGTCTGGGCTCTTGATCTGGCAGGGTGAATGATGATGAAAAGCTGCTTGTTACCCTACAGCAAGGCCATGGAAGCATTAACCTGGTGGCCCAGTGCTGCCTGTCTCCGAGTCTGAGCGCAGCACTTGAGGGGAGCTGGTCCGTGTTCCCTCTCCAGCTGCGGCACTGCTGGTCGGGTGACTCGGCATCTGGCACCTCTGTTTCTCAGGCTTCAGAGGAGAGCATTGTTTGAGCTCAGGCTGCCAGGTTTATACTTTTTGTCTGTTGTCATCTCTCTTTCTGGGTCCCATGAAATGCAAATTTCTTCTAGCTCACCCTTTACTTTAGAGCACCTCCAATTTCTTTACAGTATTTCTTTGCTGTTCTGAAAAACATCACCTTGAATCACGGAATAGCCTTCTGGGCAAGTGACTGAATTTCTGAGTGCTGTTTTCCAGTCACTGCAATGCTGTGAGACTGCTGCCTTTGTTCCCTTACAAGCCTTGCAGCAGAACTGAGCTTGTTCCTTTCAGAGGCTGACATGGTATATTATTTCATATTTCATCTTATTGTCTGCTTAGGGTAGCTTATGCTGGTCTTGTATTCTTCTCTATAATTGCCTTTATTATTTGACCTCTTATGGCAGCTTAGCTCTTAACTCACCCTAAAGTCCCCAATAACTTCTGTGTAGTTGCAGTGTTTTAGGATTTTCCTTTCTCTCTCATGGAGAATATAGATAAACTGTACTTTCTTAATCTCTGTGTTTAGTGTTAGAGGTGTACGAGCCATAACCAATAGGTCTTTGGGGGTGGATTGTCTTTGGCCAATAGACAATTGTTTATTAGTGTGTATAAAAAGAACTTCTTGTAAATAAAACCTTCTTCTTCGCCATCTTGGAGCCTGTCTGCCTGACCTCTCTACCTGCTTCCACAAATCCCACGAATAACAGAAAAGCAAACCATACTTCTGAAATATTTTGATTCAGTGGAAAAACTCAAGAGTGATTATCTTCTGTATTGTATTTTAACCTCAGGAAATCCTGGCCTCCTGTTCCCCAGAATGAGGGACAGGTAAGTGCTACAGGAGCACAGCATCATTTGTATTTCCACAGTGATTTCCAGAGAAAATCTTAGCATGCATTAAGTATTATTTTCATTTTTTAAAAAAAATTTGTCTTCCAAGTTAGTAGTTTAAATACGCCTCTCCTTCTTCCGTCCTAATGCTCTGTAAATGGTAAGATAAACTAAAAATGCACAAGTTTTTCTGAGTGAAGGTAAGTGCTTGGAAGTTCTTGGAAAAAAGACACTTTATCACTACCTTATGTATAGGATATAGGTTGATGAAAATAATTATAATGTCATAGCTTTACAAATATTAAAGGAGAAAAAGTGTGTTTTTCTATACCCTCTTCAAGCCTGTATGATGAGAAATGAAGTTTTTGTCCACTGTGATGTAAAGTAGGATTTACAGCTCTGCTGTGTAAGGCTTGATAGTATGCTTTTGGCTTGCCGCATTGCTTTTTGGACAATTTTTGCAATGTACAATGGAGAGATTTGAACTTAAAAATAAGTGGGATTTAATTTAGTCTGCTACCCAGGATTCTGCTTCCAGAATAATTCTTTGAAATTACCTACATCAAAGTTTCTGTGAGGAAAAGGTAGCTCTAGGAATTTGTGCCAGCAAAATATGTCAGGTTCAGTATCCAGTGTCTCCAGGCATAGAATATTGATGCCAAAGCAAAATCTCAATTTCCTATATTTGACAGAAAAAATACATCTAACAGAAAATACGCTCTGAGGGGAATCTGTCACGTCTCTTTAGACCTCTGAAATGTACAGTGTCACTGAAAGCAATGCATCTTCAGAGCGAATTATTTATGGAATGCACATCTGTGTTTCTTGGTGCTCATTAGAACTGTTAGTGGCTGCTTCTGGGGTTTGCTGCCACCCATACTTGGCTATGCCCATCTCTTTACATCTGTTGTGCCTTTATAACTGATTGCAGTCTAATCTGGGATTAATGGAGTAATCCCATACCACAGAACTGAATGAGGAAACCCACCAAACTAAACAATAACAAAAAGTCCAGCACAGTATAATTTTAAAGAGCAAAACTCTCTTTCTATGTGAAATAACACAGCTGGAACCACGTATAATGGAAAAAAACCCAAACAATAGGAAAGTGTTACTTATCCAGGTCTTAACACTTGTTTCTTTCATATGTCCTTATGCATTTGAAGTGTGGAGGTTTTGTGCTTTCAAACATCTGGGCCTTTCTTTTATTAAAATGTGGGTACTGAAGTTAGAATAAATACACAAATAAACAAATCAATCACTGTTGTGAACCAGTGTGGTGATAATTACGCCAGCTCTTTAAACTTACTTCAGGCTACATTTCTGCTCACTATCTGTAACATGTTTAAGTGTAGTATTGTGCTGCAGTCTGATTACTTCAGACAATAATCGTTCTTCAATTTGTAGACAATTTGGCACAGGATTTGAAGTAATGTGGTTTGACACTGTTTTGTCAAATCTCAGAAGTGATAAACATTTCCATATTCTGTAGAATTTTGCTTTTTAAAATTAATTAATGTTTCCAGACCTTCACAAAAGCCAGAAGTGCTTTTTGAGTTTGCACGCTCAAGGGGGAACCATAACACTAATCTCTGTATCAAGAAAAATGTGCATCTGAACTGTCATAATACGTTTGAATATCAGCATTTACTCTCTTACTGATGAATTTAGCAGCCAGTTTCACTTCAAAAATAAAATTATTCTGGCATGGAGCATTGCCTGTGACGGGTGCTTGGATGCTGGCTCTCCAGGATGCTTGCAGTCTCTTATGTTGTTCACTTGTGGGAAAAAGAATCTTTGTCTTGTTCTACTTTAGAGCAAAATCTGGCAGGAGGAGACAAAATTTCCATGCAGACATTGTCATCTTCTCTGGCTTCCTCACTTAACTGGTTAAAAAAATAGCTGTCTTTCACTCTTGTATGTTGATTTAGAACGTTTGTGGGATTTAAATGAACCTATACATGAAGGACATAATAAAAATGCAGTCTCTTTTCTAGTTTAGTGTAATTTACTGGAAAAAATGTTATGTTCACCAGGCGAGACAGTGTTTTCACAAAACCTACGTTTTCCTTCATAGGTGGATTTCTGTGACTGTAATCCCAATTCAGCAATCCTAGAATAAAACCATAAGATAGCATATTTCCTTCCTTCATTTAAATAGAAACATGTAGCTATAAAGCCAAATGATAAGCAAATAGCAGCTGAGCATCACGTGTCATCCTGCTTTCCCTCGTGTGCATTGATGTGGTACCTAAATTACATCTGTTAGGATATTTCTGTAGCAAAAATCCATGAAGAAAGAGCTCTGCAGTACAGCTGCCCAGACTTTCAAAAATATCATAAGGCTTTTAATTTTTTTTCTTTTTTAGTGGAATGATATTAGCAATATACTCAAGAAAAATTTCAGTGTAATGAGAAGTGAGTTCTATGTATTTTTTCTCTGCCAGTATTCTCTTGCTCTAATACTAAATGTTCAGTGAAGTGATTTCATTTTGCTCAGTCTTGCTTTTCTTACACCATCCTGTCTGTTTCTCCATTTTGAACTATTCCTTAAAAAAAAAAAGCACTCATTCATTGTCTCTTTGAGCTGCATATTGCTGATTCTGCCTGTTTTAGAGGTTTCTTTGAGTCCAAACGTTTGGAGTATAATTTAGGATTGGTACTTGATTTTATTGTTGTTGAAACATTAAAAGTCAAAACATTAGTAAACGTTAAAACCTCAGTGTAAGGTTAGTTAAAGTATTAATTTTTACTTCTGATCTATTAATGATTTCTTCTGTTGTCCACTGAGCAGATTTTCAAACCACCTTTCCTGCACTTGCTCGTGTGACATCTTTGGTAGCAGACAAATTCCCCACAACAGTGTAAGGGGCTGTGACAGATATCCTTCCTCAGATCTCTCCTTAATACCTACTTTTGTCACAGCAGTTCTACAGGTAAGGGAGGAAAAGGGGTGAGTGAGCTCTGTAGTAAGATCATGGCCTGCCCTGTGCTTGCCATATGCTTCTATTCTCTTTTTTTGTTTGTTTGATTGTTTGTTTGTTTGTTTACATGGCAGACACTGTGAGAGCAGGTACAGCCTTTGTTCAGCGATGGCACAGTGGTGTCTGTCCATCTGTCCTGTCCTGGAGGCTGGCACAGGCTTTGTGACATAATATTAATCCTGTATGGGAAGCCTTGCACTGCTGGAGTGGCAGATTTGAGTAAACCATGGTTAAGATCCCAGAATGGCTTTCTGCACTGTGACTATCCCTTGGAATTTTGCTTGTGTACATGTTGGCACGGAGGGCCTGCCAGCTCTGACTGATGGGTTTTTGGTGTGTGTTTTTGGGGCTTTTTATTTGGGTTTTTTTAATGTCCATTGTTTAGTGATCAGTTTTCATATCTCTTTATAGGACTCAAGCCACCACTGACAAGCTATCAAAATAGGAACCTATCTTTTTCTGGGGAAAAACATCATTGTTGGACTATTTTTGCCTGTTTGAAAAAGCTGTGAGCCAAAGCTTGAAATGCTCATAGCAGGCATGTATAACGCATAGCTCAGAAATCCTGATAAAGTCTGGTTTCCTACATCGCAGTGTTATCTTTTAGCTTGGTAGTTTGTAAGTTATGCAGCTGTGACAGAACAACATCTCGATCAAAGTCTGGAGGCTGTTCCTAGTCAGGAAACCCACAGTTCCTGAAATTATCAAATTATCTCTTGGACCTTTTTTTTTTTTTTTTTTTTTCCCCCACCTAAGTTTGCCCTCATATCCTGCTTCCTTTGCATGTTGAGTTGATTATTTAGATCTAATGGGGCCTTCTTGTAAGGTGTGATAACAGCATTGTTCCCAGTGTGAAATATTTTATGAGCAAACCTTGGGTTTGAGTTTATCACTTTCATGGGGTTGCAGTACGAGACTGCCAGGTCCAGCTGGGGACATAAAGCTTACCCTGGGATCCTGGAATGCATTTTTCCCCAGCATAGCCCTATTGCTGAGTGCTGCTTTGGTTTCACTCTGGAAAAATAGTGTAATACTCTAAAGTGAGAGAGTTTGAAATAGTTGTTTTAGCATAGCAATGGTGTAATATAGATATGATTTTACTTTCTGTCTTCCTTTTCAAGCCAAATCAGAGACAAAAGGCGTAATGTTTTACTAAGCTCAGTGTCCTTTTCTCCAGGTAGATCCCAGGTGGGAGTCTGCACAGCAGGCAGTGAAGCATCGACACCCCACTACCCCCGTGTGCCCCACAGCGATACTTTATACATGCTTCTTCTAGTAGCTTTTCAAATAGTGTCAGGATTCTAAATTTCATATTGCAAGATGGTGTTGTCAATCTTTTAAAAAGCTTTTGGTTCATACCTGGTTTGAGGAGAAGGCCTTGGTGAAAACAAGCCACCTGGAGAATTCTAGCATAAAAATTTAATTTTTCTAGGTGCACAAATGCCAAGAAAACATATTTGAAAATAAAAGAGCTGTCTGTTACATATATAGGCCCTATATTTTTTTACCTTCAGCTAATTTATAAATAGGTGAAAAGCTTTTGCATAAAAAATAAAAAATTGTTCAATGTGGATAGAAACCAAATACAGAAAATTTTCATCCAGAAACTTTTCAGACACAAAAACTTGATTGAGATTTTACAGGAGTCAGTGGAAAATCTTTTCTCAAAGTTGCTTTTGCTTGAGTCTGTAATGCCTTGTTCTGTCAGACTCCTGAGTATGTGCTTGACATTCCAGACTAACCCCTCTGGTGCTAATATGCTGAAGGTATGTATAGGTTGAATGGTTGAAGTCCTGCATAAAGGAGAAGAAAAAACTGAGCTCTAACTGCAATTTCAATGGTAGTTTTTGCTACTAGTGAAGCTAAAAGGGAAAATGATCTTATTGTACACATATAGAAGAAGTCTTTACGGTTAGAATCAGGTCGAATATCACTGGGTTGTTTGGGGAGAAAAGTACAATTCCTTTGTGCTGGTTTAGTAGTGTGTCTTGGTGTGTTTTATGTGTTGGCTTCTCTTTCCCAAATTTGTTGTCTTTTATTAGGTGTAGTTTTTAATTGTCAATGTGGTAATCTCCAGTCCCTTTGCCTTCCCCGTTCCTTGTGTTCCTAAAATCTGAACACATTTTTTTAGATTAGTTACATCTTTTAACTCTTTCTTTTTTCTTAATGGTTTAGCAGACTGCTGGAAAAAAATAACCTGAAGCATGCTTTTGGCAGTCATCACACTGTGATCATAAAAGTTAAAACCAGGTTGAAAGAAAAAGTGGCATACATAAAAAAAAAAAGTAGATAATGTGTCAAAGATTAGATAGCTAATATTTTATGAAACAATAGAAACAGCTTTGTCTTTTAATGTGAAGAAAATATAATAATTTCATAAAAAGGATTTTCTTTCAGATTGTTTAATTAAATAAGAATGAACTACTTAATCATAAGGTGTAACAGGGTTAATAAAAACAGGGAATACTGGGTCACAACCCAAAAGGTTTTTTCTCTGTCTCCCTTGTAATCATGTGGTTTTGATTTTGTTTGTGAACTGTGCCAAATCTGTCTTTTCATATGATTTTGAGTATCTGCAAATGCAATTTCTTTAGTTAAAATTAGAAGTGTGCTTTAGATCAAAGATGTTAGCGAAAAGGAATATGAAAATAATTTTCATGAACTGGGGATGACCTCCTTGTTGCCTGAGTCTCTCACTGAGGGATGTTCCTGCCTTTTCATAAGATGTACATATCCACATACAAACGCAATGGTAGAGAAGTTCTTGGATACAGTTGGAAATGACTTTGCATCCACACTACTCAGTACTGTTCCTCTGTTGTTTGTTGGATTACTGTTCTTGAATTAAGAGCGTGATAGATGTATATTGGATCAGGCATCACATCATCATCCTGTTTGATTGGCACTATTGTTTCCTAGGTTCCCTTTTTTCTTCAATTAGGCAAATTTTTTGTCTGAAAATGCCCCAAATGCTGCAAAGCTCCAAGTGAAAATATTGCTGTAGGGCTTCCCAGGAGATGCCCTTTGGCTGTATTATGCTCTGTTCTGTGGGCTGGCTAGTTAGCTACTTCATAGGCTTTCTAGACATGAGTAATGGCAGTATGTGTGAGAAAATATTTTTAATAAGGAAATAAAAAAAACCATACAAAAGGTATGAATCCAGCTTTTAAAGTGTGTGAGATTTTATTATACCTCTTTGTTATACTTTGCCAGCCTTCTACACCTGCATAAAATTGAAATAAAATGCAATAATTCTGGAAGGTAGGGCATTGTTTTCCTCCTGTTTTCAGTGCTTTAATGTTGGTGTGAATGACGGAAGTGTGGCAAAATCTCAGCTCTGTGTTTTATTACTTACTTACTAAAAAATATTAATGACTACACAGGAATTGTGGTGAAAATGTTCAGACTGATGCCAGATGCCACTGATAGAAGTAACAAAAGCCCTTTGGACTTTTATTAGTGAACAAATTTGTCCTTGGATAAGATGTGCCCTTTCACTAACATGATGTTTCCTCTGCATTGTCAGAAAAGAGCTTGTCTGATGTACTGCTAGTAACATAAAAGAGAAAGGAAGTTTCAAGTGAGATGAAAAAGAACACAAAAGATGGTTTTTCTGTAGCTGCTTTGTACTGCTCAGAGGAAACAGTAATTAGACAGAGCTAGGAATTACTCCTTGGTTACTGACCCTGCTGGTCATTGCCCTTTAATGTCCTTGGTATATTGGGGGCATAGTGGGTATAATGGTAGAGCATGGCTATTATTTGCCCTTTTGTGAGGAACATGCCTTGTTACTCTGAAGTAGCCTTCCTGTGTGCACTTAGAATAAACCTGAGGTTGGTCCATTTTATACCAAATTGCACAGAGCTCTCTAGCCATAGGTAGGGCTGATTGTAGAATAGGTGGTTGCTCAGCTGCTGTTGACTGCACTTGTGGGTGCTGTTCCCAGTCAGGATTGCAATTTCTGTTGTTCTTGACTGAGACATATGCACAAGTCCTTTCTGTAAATGCAGGAATGCCTTACTACTCTTTGGAGGGAAAACCCAGTGGAGGCTCCAAGGAAAGCTGAGAAGATAAAAAGGATAAAGTCTGTTGTCTGTATGAGGAAAAATACCTGGTTTTAGGACACTGCAGTGTGTGCCTCCGAGCAGACCTAAAAGCCATTACAGATTTTTTTTGTTAACCATTTCTATCTTACTAAGGCTGTTCTGTGTCTCGCAGCTATACAGCTGTGCTGTAGTTTGCAGTGTCAGGGTCAATGTCCATATGTGAATTTTTGTCTCAAGCTCCCTTATTTAAAGGCAAAACATCTCTTGAAAGCCTTCTGGATCCACTCCCATCTGCTGTGGAGACAAAGGATTTGTCTGGTTCAGTTATCTCCATCATTATTCTTGAGTCATAAAGCTGTTGTATGATTCACTCCTTCCTCTTACGCATGAAGTTTGATTTTATTAGCCTCTGCGCCAGTTTAGCCTCTTCTCCTTAAACTATTATATTGTCTTGCTAGGAATAATAATCACTTTTTGTCTTTCCTTTTAATGTGTAAGATGATACAAGGAGCATTTTCTAAAGGGTATCTATATTTCAAATATATGTGAGTGTGAAGAAATATACCTTCTCCAAGCATCCATCTACCTATTGTACTTATTAAGGTACAATATTAATTTGTATTTAAAAATGTTACATACCATTGAAAATTTCTGAAGCCATTGTTGCAATGTTTGGATATGTAGCATTGCTCTCCCTGTGTTGATTGCTCTCTACCCACTTAACCTTTATTTTCTTTTGCTTTATACTGACATGATTTAGCCATTGCTGTCTGAAGCACAAGTACAATTGGGATTTGCTGCTGGTTATCACATAGGTTTCATACCTTAAATACTGAAACTTGAGAGAGTGTTAGCTGCTAAAATCAGGCACTTTTCCATCAGGGTTTCAGAGTTTGCCAGGTTTTTAAGCCTACAATGCAGATATATTTTTTCTGGGAAAAAAAAACCCAACACAAAAAGCAATCAACAAATCCCCTAGCATCTAATATGACAGAACTCTGTTGTTAAAAATTATTTATATCAAAAGGGTGATAATAAAATATTTTTTAAGACTGAAAGAAGATACCTGGGTATTTGTTGTTTTCTGACAATATTGACATAAATCAGGTTGGTCGTGTTCTGACATAAATGGTGTCCTCTGTTAGTCATCACAAGTCAATCTTTCATTTTACTTTCCACATAGGAGAAAATTAACAGCATAATTAACTTTTGCACTTTGCCATTGTCTTTCTTACTGACATTTTTATAGAAGGTCCCTTTATAACACTGTCTGTAAACTCCATGGCAAGTAATCACAGAAGCTAAGATCAGTAAACGTTAGGGCTCATCTAAGCAAGGGAAGCTGAATAAATATGCCAGTGGTAAAGGAACTCTTACTATGTAATGTGCTGTCTATGCAAAGGACCTGTTACAGGGGTACATTTATAAGGAAATGTTATCCCTTTCCCTCCGTTAGCAATGACCAATGCACTCCAGCATCATCTGCCTGAATCACAGATCTGCAGCCCACGGGTTTTCTCGCACAGTGTCAGATTGTGGCAAAATAGCAGTGGAATAAAAGAATGTTCCAGTTACCAATCTTACCGATCAAGAAGGACCATCCAGTATGGGGAGCCTGGGTGGAGTAACAAGTGCCATTGTGATGCCTCAGAAATACTCCTGGAAATCCAGGAAGCAAGTCTGGACCCTTACCACTAGTTATTTCTTATTTCTCTTAAGCAGAGAAAGTGTATTTCCCAAGGACCCAGAATGTCCTTGTGACAGAAATTCTAATACTCTTCAGTGAGAAATAGCTCTCCTCTGTGGAGAGAGCAATGTAAGGAGTTTTCCTGGGTGAAGATGATCTCTGGGCATGCTTCCCTTGCACGTGCTGGTGCTGCCCAGGGCCCAAGGCAGTGCAGCCCTGAATGCTGCCCAGGCTTGCTTTCCTCCTGGAACATGGCCTTGGACTGAGTTCTGGGGAATGATGCTACAGAGGAGCAGCCCTGGCCTGACTTTACTCCCTCAGCCCTTTTCAGATTTGCTTTTTGCTCTGGGCACTGCTGGGAAAATCACAGTGTCTGTCATTTCCAACCTGGAAATTGCTACCATGTGAGCTCGTGGCTTCTGCACTTTTGGCCACCCATGTGGTAGGGGGAATTGTAGAATGGTTTGGGTTTGAAAGACCCTTAAGGATCATCTAGTTCCAACCCTCCTGATGTGGCCAGGGATCCTTACACTAGACAGGTTGCTCAAAGCCCCATTCAACCTGGCCTTGAACACTTCCAGGGATGGGGCATCCACAGCTTCTCTGGGCAACCTGTTCCAGTGCCTCACCACCCTCACAGTAAACAATTTCTTCCTAAAACCCAAACTAAACCTACATAAGAATGTTTAATTGGGCTTGTATAACTTACTGAAAAAAAATTATTTACATGTTTTCACTCACTTTTTCTTTGTTTGTTTCCAGTAATAATGAGGAGCTTACTTTTGTTTCTTCAATTACTTGTCCAGCATTCCTGCCCAGTTCTTTGACTTTAGAGCCTGGAATCTAGATGCAAATGGTTTTTTTCCTGATTTTTATTTCTTCTCTTCATGAAATGAGGATGAGAAAAAGCACAGCCCAAATGTGTCTCCTGCTGGCAGCAGGCATTTGAACTAGTTTAGCTTTGAAATTTCCAATATATTTGTTACATGTAAAAGGAATGAGATAGTAGAGCTCAGTCCTTTTGAAGTTCTCTGATAGGTGGCAAGTACCTTCATAGCTGAAGTGAAAAAGCTGATTCTAGAGTTTGCTGAAGAGAGAAAGCTTGTTAAAGTGAACTTGATGAGGAAACATCATGAATGCATGTCTAAATTATGTATCAGCTTTCTCGTAACTGGGTTTATTTAGATGATAAATTGATGGTTTGAAAAAAAAAAATCTTTGCTCTACCTGCCAACCAAAACTTAAGGGATACAGTGAGCGCTTTTGAAATGAAAATTCACATTTTATAAATGGAAAATCCTCCTCTCTTACTGAGCACAGTGAAAGAGATGAATCTGCTACATGCCACAGCCAGCATCACAGAGGATTGAGAGTTACTCATGACATCTCTGTAGGGCCAGTGTCATTTAAAAGAACACCAGGGTACGTTTTGGTCTGTGTCTTTTCCCCAGCAGTGAGAGTAAAAACTGGTCAGTAAAAAACCTATTTCATACTCTGCCACAGACTGGTAAGGGTGAAAACCAATTTAATGTTTGGTTTCTTAGGAATCTTATCTTCATTGCTGAACTAACAATACTTGCTGCTGTAACACGAATGAATTCTGTAAATGCACAGCCCTATTTAGTTTTCTTAGGGCATGAAAAATGCAATTTATTTTAAAACTAATTTGGTTAATCCAGGCATATATATAGGTGGTTATTGTTGCTTCTAAAATTCAGATGATTTTTAAAATCTGCTTTGAATTTAAGAGAGGGCTTTTTAACACATTTACACGAAATGAGCGTTTTGTGTATATCACATTTCAGCATTTCTTATTAAGTTAAAAGGGTTTGATTAAATATGTAAACATGTTTTGCTTTACAAGTGATTTATTTTGATATAAAGAATCATCACCACCTGTATTGGATACAACCATCAGCTTGTGTACAAGAACACCAATCTAGTAGGCAAAAATGGTTGTATTCTGTGGTAAAGCAGGTGGGCTTTTCCCAAAATGCTGGATGTGGTGCTACATTGTGCAACACTTCAGGGTAGCACAGCATATTGTGGAAAGATTACAGGAATGTGCCAGCAAAGAGAGCTGGAGGTGGGGACTGCAGGAACCGAGCAGATGCTTTGCCCACTTTTTGTGGAAGGCTGTGCCAAGTCCTGTAGCTGCTGGGGTGAGAGTGGGCTGCTGGAAACCTGGAGAAAGCACTGAGTCATCCAGAACTTTTCTGGCGGAAATAGCTGTCTTTGGCATGAGGTAATCTGTCTGGAGAATTTAATTTCAAATGCAAAGACACGTAAGATCCTAGTTTGAAGCCCAACTGACAGACTTTGTACTCAGAATGGAGATCACATCTTAGCTTGGACATGTCAAGGCCAGCAGAAACAGCTGCTGCTTGTGAGCTCTCACTGTGAGTTTAATGTGTTGTACAGAATTTATTGTTAACTCTGATTTTAACACAGTAGTTTTCAAATAATTATGAAAATTTCCAGAAAGAGCTTTAAACTGATTTTAGATAATAGCTGTTAAAAGTGCATGTGTTTTTGTTTGTTTTTTTTTAAGCAAGAGGTTGCCAAAAGATCCCTGATTTTCTTTTCACCCTGTTTTCTTCTAGTGTATTTTCTAGCAGTTAATGGCAAGAAAGGGAAATACTAGTTTTTTTTCAAAAATCTTTGGTGTTGACTGGTGACCTGTTTCTGCTTTCATGTAAGTCATCTGTGAAAATTCGAGTAGTTTCTCTTTCAGCAAGCTTAGACCAATGCTACCATTTTAGTAAATGTTGTCCTAAAATCACATAAGGCCTATCCAATGATTTAGAAACTAATGCTGTCTTGTGGCGCTGTCTTTCAATGTTGTTTTTGCACAAATTGTGGAGATTTGCATTGAAATGCTGTTTTAAGGCAGGTTCAAGACATTTAGTTTACAGGGTACTGAAAATCTAAATTTTCTAATTTGTTCACATTTCTGTCTTGCATCCTCGTTTATTTTCTTCTTTTCCTCTCCTTCTTTTCATATTCAAAGGAGAAACCCATTTTGTAATCTTTGGTTTTCCATGTAGTTGACCTCCAGAGAATTTCTTTCTCTTTGAAATACTAGTAAAAATTAGAGCATAAGAAAGTCTTCAATAACATTTAAAGAATGAATTGCTTGCCAGCAAGGGTTCTGAGATTTTTTTCTGCCATTTATCTACAAGAGAAGTTTGCTGGTTGCTGTATTAAAAATGACAAGCAACTGTAAGTAATCAGAAACACTAAATCTGTTATTTCTGGAATGTTGTTGGCTTTTCCATAAGAAATACAGGAAAGCAGAAGGACTCAGTTTTTAAGGATATTTGAGGCTGGTTTGCAAATGAGTTCCTTAAGCACCTAAACTTCCCAGGACTTAACTGTTTTTCTCCCATACAGCTTGCAGTTCCATAACTGAAATACTGTACATTTTAAGGCTAACTGCTTGACATTACACCGTGGCTAGTGGCATGGCGTTGCCTTGACTCGTAGGATATATAATTAGCAGGTGCTAAACTTTTTGTCCCTTTGTTTTATAAAATTACTGTCTTTACTGTACAAATACAGCCTGACCTGAAAATGGCAGTGGTTAGTCACTGTTAATTGGATGACCTGTCTAGCATTAATGATGTACAAGCTGTTCCTAGGAAACCGTGGAAGACCTTTGCTGACAGTAACTGCAGCAGCGAATGGTGATATTCACAATGTTTGCCAGGCACCAGAAAAGCACGACATTTTAAAATACCTTTCTTCCTCAGTCGTTTATCAGGTTGTAATGTACCACACATAGTCTATCTAAGAGGGATGTAAAAGCCTTCTAAAAGCCATAATGATGTGATGGCTTAGGTTTTACCAGAGATACTAAGATATTTATAAACTTGATTGCTGCATTTCATTTCTTATGTTAGAATCCACTTATTCATTCCTTATCACAAACCTCTGTATCTGAGGTGAAATTAGGTGTAAGCATTTATAAATGTCATACACTGTTTGCAAGACATACTTCTGCTATTGTGAATGAGAGACTATCATTTGTCAAGATGTATCATCAGAAAATTAATAAAATTCATTAAAGAATTTTAAATATTCAGCCAATGGAAATGTTCCTTTGTTTTTATTTTAGCTTAGACCCTGGGAATCCACAGGAACAATTTTACTTTTTTTCTGTTGGGGTCAAATAAATGAGAAAAGGCAGTTATATTTGTTCAAAATTCTGCTTCGTTAAAGCCGCCTCCAGTTCTGCAGTGGAAGAGAAGTTTTTCTGCTGGCTTGAAGATGCTGTCTAATAGTTCTTCATCACATTGACAGAGTCTTTTAATTAAAAAAATATTAAAAATTCTGTGAGGCAGTTGCAGTTACAGAACCTTATGAAGGGTGATTAAGGTCTGCATTAAATGGCTCATGAAGGATTAATGGGAAGAGCAGCTCTTCCTCTGGCTAAGTAGCATGCTGGCAACAGGTGACCTAGAGGCTGTTTTCTCCATGGGCTGGGTGGTTTTCCAGAGAAGGCTGAAACTTGTAGAACTGGGGGGGCAGGACATACTCTATGAATAGACCAGGGAACCCCTAAAATGCTAAGGCTGAGTGATCTGATGGCTGGCAAGCTTGGCTTTTGAGGTATCTGGGTTAGCCCATGTAGTGGAGGAGGAGCAGCAGCAGCTGTTTTTTTCTGGTGCAGTAGTGGGCGTGGAATGCTGGCTGTATTGCACTGATGAAATGAATAAGTTTTCCTAAGATTTTTGGATAGAGTATGAAATTCAATACTTACTCATATTGAGCAGAAACCCAGTATCTTTGGTTGCTGTGCCTGGAATTAAGAAGATGGGTAGGGCTGGGAGCTGACAGAGGTGTGGACAGGAGTTGTTCTCTGCCTTGTTCTCTTGCAGCAAGAGGATTGATAGGAGATGGGATTTTGTCCTTCAGAGACAGGGATAAGAAAATGCCAAAGGGAGCTAAAATATAAACACAGAATTTACATTTTGAAGCAGGGCTGTTATTGAGCTCTCTGTTATCTTTCCCTTTTCGTTCTTTTTGCATTTGCTTTTAGATAGTTTCTTTAACTCTTGATTTGCTAGCAAAACTTGGGAGTTGTGCTGACACCTCAGTGCTAAGAGGTTTCTTTGAATACTGGTTTCACACTTTGTGTTATGAGTTATGTAATTTTTCTTTATGGCTCCAGAAACTGTAATTGTTCCCTTTCTCTGAAAATCACTCCCTTGTTTGTGGTGTTGGGAAGTACTGTTCTGCTGACCAAGTCCTCTGTGTCATAATGATTGGTATATTTGACTGTCACGTATTAGTCTTGCTAAAGAAAAAGGGGCTGGCCCCTTCAATCACTTTTCATAGGAAACACTTTCTATATTTCCAATGACCCATTACCTCTTCCTGGCTCATTTGGAATGGGTCATTACCACTGAAGATACAAGGCTGTGCTTTTGGCTCACTGTGGACCCTGTGTGATTGTTTCCATGAACCCTTCTAAACACTGGTAATGATTCTTTGAGGGGAAGACCAAGTAATACCCTATGGGAAACATATGTTTCTCTTTACTCATTTGAACCAGGCCTGTAAAATTCAAGTGGGTGAGAAAGGTGGGGGATTAATGCACAGGTCTGGGAATCAGAAGAAAATGTTTCTACTTCAGGCTTCCTCAGGTATGTCCTAGGGAAAAACAAGTGCAAAATGCAGCCCTGCTCATATTTATGGGAGTACCAATTTTGCCTGTCAGTTTGTGACACATTTTCCCCATAAGTAATGTGCCAATATACATGTGCATGAGTATTCTGTGTACATGTGATGTGCAGTGGTGACTATTTCATTATATAGTATCCATCTGTTTTCATGGGATCAGGTTGATTGCATGGTCTGATTACTCTTGATGATTAAACCTCTTGCATTCCCTGGTATTAGCAGATAGGAAGAAACAGTAAATAGGATCTCAATGCCTAAAGAGGAAATGGAGGGGTTTAGTCACAGTAATGGCATTGTGTCTGTCAGATAAAATGAAACTCTTTTACTCAAATTAGAAAACTTTTAAACCTAGCAAAACATTTTGGGGATGAATTAATATTTTTAAAACCAACTTAGCTGGAAGGAAGTCATGGTATTAATAGCACTGTGTCTGCTAGCATCTTATCACTGGATTAAGGTTAACAAGCACAGACTGAAGGGTTGTAAGTAGCTATGACAGCATGCTTGATTAGCAATTACTTAAGTCTTGTTTGTGTAACACTTCTCCTTGCTTGAATTTGCCACTCTAATAATGCTAAAGTTATCACAAAATGTGGTTGAAGACTCTTCAGAGCCTGTGATTAGCTGAATGTTTGATTAAAGCAGTTACAATGGAACTGCATTTTAAAAGGCAAAGCATAAGGGAAAAGGAGCTTCAGCCTAGAAAATAACATATTCCTCATTTTAGTTCCAGGACACCCCTCTTAATGTTCAGTTATTTACATGTACACTAAAACCTCTGGAATGAGGGCCCCAAACATAGTCTTTTAAAAGGTAAATCCTTCGCTGCTCTATAAGACGTATGTTGTGTGGTTTTAATGTCCGTGGTCACGAGACTGAGACTATATAGCAGTTAGGAATATTGGATGGCTTTTTCATACAGAGAATATATATGGAATATATGGTACACATTTAATATGAGTATTGTATGGCTATGTAATATGTATAAAATTTACATTAAATATATACATAAGCATTCAATATAGATTATATATATATGGAATATTTAAGCATATGTTTAATTCTGTTTATTAGAATATTAAGTGGAAATTATTATTTTGTGAATTAGGTTGTTGCACTTGGTTCATAAAGTCTGAGCTGAATATGCAAAACACCTGCTAAGATTTTTCAGATCACTGCGATCAACAGCTGTTCACTGGCAATGCTTTCGTGAAAGAACTGGAGTTTAATGCATGTGTAGTACAATAAGTTTAACCTAATCTTGGAGACAACATTAAAGACAAGAAGTTGTGTTAGTGTCAGCTTATGTATTTTTAAAATATGTAATCAAGACCCACTTTTGTAGTATTGATGCATCAACTGCATTAGATCTCAACAGCCGTAATGTTGGTGCTTAGCATTTATTTTGGCACACTGTGTTCTCTGTTATTCTCTCTCTGCCTTTGGCAAACAGCTGAATATTAATTAGCATTTGTTAAGCCAGAGTTTAGAAAAAGCCCTAAATCCACTTTTGAAGTTTGAAACTTCCTGGGAATACCGTGCCCAACTGTAGTAATAGTCATACCCACATCTCAGGTGTGCTGTGTGATCCAGTCCATGGGTGATTTTTATATGTTGTTCTAACACGTGTTCTTCCTTTTTCTTGCAGGAGAGCCAGAATTTAAATATGTTGGGAATATGCATGGGAATGAAGCTGTTGGAAGAGAGTTACTCATCTTCTTGGCACAGTACTTGTGTAATGAATACCAGAAAGGAAACGATACTATAATCAACTTGATCCATAGCACACGTATCCATATCATGCCATCCTTGAACCCAGATGGCTTTGAGAAGGCAGCATCCCAGGTTTGTAAGGCTGTGTGTGTAAGAAGAGTCACCAGTGTCTGTCAGCCTCATCATAATGGCCCTTGGACCAACAGTTTTACAGATACCTGAACTCTTGGTGGCAACTGTTGAAAGGAACAACAAAACCAAAGTATTTCCTAATAGTACCGTAGGCTTGTGATGTTTAACAAGGAGGATTTTATGCTTGACTTTTCAACAAGTAGCCTTCTCTCTTGTGATTTTAAAATGCTTTTGTTTTGTGCATATTCTTTCATCTAAGTTCACTGACTGAACTGCTTCCTAAACAAGTAACTTCTAGTAACACATGATATTTAAAAAGTGCTAGAAAGGGGAAGTTTGTTTTCTTTAAGGATATTCCCATGCAAATAAACCTAAAAAAAGTCTTCACATTCATCAGAACTTGGTCCTAAAAAACAAATTTTGTGAGCCATCTTTTTAATATGAATAACTTTGATTCTAAATTTCATGCATGAGGTACTTTAATTAAGGTTATTAGTCAGGAAAATGTAGTATGCATTTTAGGGTGATGACTCAGTCAAGAAACATATAATGCATTAATGCATAATTAACAAATGGAAGTCAAATAGTAACCCTGTCATACAGATTTGGTGTGTATTGTTATAAAGAAAAATAGGAATTTCCTTGCTCACAAAGTATATTTATTTTTTAATTAATATTGAAATGTTGAAAGTTCTCATGTGACTATTTATGATTAAATAATTCAAACCTTATTAAGATCTTTGTTAAACTGATTCTCATGAAACCTTTAAAAAAATGCACAAACTCTGTATATTCAGTCATACATCTCCCTCTCGTGGCAGTGAAGCAGAAGCTGTCCTCAAACTGGTGTAGCATTTTACTACTTCAAAATCTCTCTCTGTAGAGGTTCTGTAATATTATTTAAACTTTTGCCAAAGTACACCTACTTTTACATGGTTGCCTTACAATTTAAATGTGATTTATAATAAAATCCACTTTAGTGCTGCTGTTCTAATTCAGAAGTATCTTGATCCTGCACACACACTGGGATACTAGATTCAATATACCCCAAGATTAAAACAAGTAACCAAACTAAACCTACATTAAAGAGTACTGAAAGCTTACAGAGGGAAGCTAGGGAAAACTATGCATTCTGAAGTAATTTCCTCAATGAAATCCCAAACTTATTTTAGAGAATCAGTTTAAAGAAATAATTTTGCAGAAATTCTCATGGCTAACATTTCAGTGAACAAGGCTGACAGACACAATAAAAATGAAAGATTTAAGTGAAGATTAAAGTCCTTCTTTACCCTGAAGTCATTTAGAGGAACTTACATTCCTTGTGGCTGGCAGATAAACCTACAGCTGCTGTGAGTCTCACTAAAGTGAGATCTGTAATTCACAGTCAGGACATGAGGCAATGGGAAAAAGCCAAGCCTTGGGGGAGACACCACTGGCACTGAAAATTCTGATACTGCTGGTAGTTTTACTCATCCTTAGTCAGCATGTGCCGTATGAGAATAATCCTCTCCTGCAAGACCCTCAGTGAAATAGAGATCAGCTTTTTTCCCCACAGAGCTTTAGGAAGGAATAGGTGTGATTGACTCAGCTCTTGCTCCCTTGGGAGTTACTCCCACATGATCCCTTCTTATTTTCAAGCACATGAGAAGTAAACATACCCATATAAAACCTGATATGTAATCTCCTGAACCTATTCATCTCCCTTCTCTTTCTGTTCCCTTTCCTCATTTAGCCTGGTGAACTGAAAGACTGGTTTGTTGGTCGAAGCAATGCCCAAGGGATAGATCTAAACCGAAATTTTCCCGATCTTGATAGAATAGTTTACATTAATGAGAAAGAAGGTGGCCCAAACAACCATCTTCTGAAGAACATGAAAAAAGCCGTGGACCAGAATCCCAAGGTAAGTAGGGGCTGAATGCTGGGTCACTTACATGCCCATCTCTTCCCTTTATATAAACAAACACATAGGGACCTCTAAGAGCTGTGTGTATGGACTTTATGATTCATCTTGTTCTGAATATTTTGTTCATTTTGTTAAATTTATCCATCTGGTGCTTCTTGAATTCTTCTCAAAATGGATTGCTGTAGTAAACCCTTTTGATCCATATTGCTTAATCCTTAGACAATTCCTCCATCAAAGGATGTTTTATATATTTTTTTGCATAGCATTCTCTATTAAGCTATTTTTGCAAATATTCTGTATTTTGACCATTGCCAGAAATTTACTTGTGTGTTGTGCTTAGTTGTATTGCTGGCTAAACAGCTGTTCACACATGGAGTACACACATTTTTGTTAAGTTTAGGCCTTCAATATGCAGCTGTATATCTGGAGGGATTTTTTTCTTCTTGTGTTTACCCTCAGAGGAAGTTCTAGAAAATAGTGTTGTGACTGCAGCCCCATAGGACTGTGGCCTTAATAGCCTTATTGTATCTTCAAAATGTTAATAAAGTAATTTTGCTTTCCATGCAGAGAACAGACTGTACCCTACCATCATTTGTTTTTAATTATTTTATTTTCCTTGGTTTAAAATTTTGTAGGCTTTTTTTATCCATAGCAGGATGAAGTAAAAGATTGAGATTGCTTTATTTGTAGTGTCATTCTGAGATAAGTTACACCAGTTTTGGACTTGTATTAATACATGTAATATAATTATAATTCTAATGTAAAGGATTGATTTAATTTTCTTTGAAGCCAGAATAAAATTGCTGTTCATTTAACTGTCTTGCACAGTGTATGTGATAATAATTAAGCCCACTGTATTTAATTGAATTTTTCTACATGGGATTATCAATTTGTAAGTGCTGGTAATGCTGTTTTGTTGTAGCTTGCTCCTGAAACGAAAGGCGTCATTCACTGGATTATGGATATTCCCTTTGTGCTCTCTGCCAATCTTCATGGAGGAGACCTTGTGGCAAATTATCCTTATGATGAGACTCGGAGTGGTATGTAAATAGAAGTTAACACGAAATAGTAGGAGATAGAAATTTCATTCTATACTTAATTTCACTGCTAGCTAAGATCCACTAAAAAACCTTGCAAACAAAACCATAAAATACTGCAAAAACATTTAAACGTTGCAAAAAAATTATAAACATTATTTATAGTCATTGCATTGTAATGACTTACTTTATCATGTTAATCACATGTTCAGAGCTAGTCACTGTATGACCATATTTTCTACTTGCAGATGATAGTTTGTTTCAGAAGATTTACATGACAAAAAATGATGCAATACCTGAGGGAATCATAGTCCCTCAGATATATTAATCAAGGCAATTTAGCTCTTAGATTAGCTGGGGCTGTTTGTACCCTGTTAAATGAAGTGAGAAAGATGTGTCTAGGCTAAGATTTCTTGCATCTGTAAAAAATAATTTTCTGAAAGCAGCATGTGCTAACAGAAACAACTATCACTGTTGCCATTTTCAGTACTGGTCCCTTATAAAAAGGATCACATTGTGGCAGAGATGTTATCATATAGTACACAGCAATATTTGTTTTTTATGCTGCTATGGGATGAACACATGACTGAAGCATCATGAAGTTTCATGAAATGTTGATATTGTTTGTGATTTTCTTCTTTCAGTTGCCTTCATCACAGTTTAATTGCAAATCCTTTTAATATCTGACTATAAAACTCTTTAGGGAGACATCTGTGTTTTTGTACTGTGTGTTCTTCTAAAAAAAAATCTAAAGCCTAGAATAGCTTAGGTTTTGTGATGCACTTTTAAATTAGTATTTTCATAAATATTAAGACTGGTGTGATTAGCCACCTCAATTACAGGCAACAATTGATGAAGTAATGGGGAAATGTTAATGTTGTTAAGATAGTGCTATATTAACTTCTGATGCTAAAGGACTCTTACCTGTGTACACAGAATTTCCAGGCACAGTTCTGCTGTGCAGTGCTGCTAATCTAAGTTGTGAGCCCAGTTGCTGTGACTGCCCTTTTAATAATCCTTGTTCCTGGAATTTTTTCCTCTCTAGGCAGTGCTCATGAATACAGCTCCTGCCCCGATGATGCTATTTTTCAAAGCCTGGCTCGCAGTTATTCTTCTTTTAACCCTGCTATGTCTGATCCAAACAGACCACCATGTCGCAAAAATGATGATGACAGCAGCTTTGTGGATGGAACAACTAATGGTGGTGCATGGTACAGTGTCCCAGGAGGTGAGCCCACCCCATGAGGGTCCGTGTCACTGACTGTCTTGAGCTTGAGCTGTGTTATCCACAACTTTGGGCCTGGTTTAGGCTAAATCAAAGGCTGATCACTCACCACAGTACATCTATAAAATCCCATAAAGCTCACTGTGATCCCTATTAAAATATTCCTTTTTATTGCTTTTTCTACAGTGTTTCTTCAGGGTTCATGTCGCTGCAGATTTAATAGTTCTACAGTGGGCAAGTGATTGCTGTGCTATCATGAAATATTAAGGGTTTTTTGGGGGGTGGGGGGAGGGGTAAGAAAAGAGTGAAAAATCCCCTGACAAACCCTTGTTAGAGCGGGCTGCTGATGGTTCATTTAAACCTCAGTAGCAAAGGCATCCAAGCTGCAGTGGGAAAGCCTGGGTGCCTGATTTTGCAGTGCTGTAGAAAATGGGAGTTTGTCCTTGGATTTTAATGGGAACAAGACCAGCCATGAAGATATTTGCATCTCCATGCTTTGTGTCTTGGTTAGTGCCTGATTCCTGCCCAGTTTCCCTAGGCTTTGGTACAGCGTTCCATGCTAGGAGGAGCAGCAGAGCTACTATGGGCATGTCCAGACTAATCTTCCAGGAGAAATCTAGAAGAGCAGCCTGAAATGAGACATTTTATTCAGAGGAGACATTTGCTTCCTTTCTATTAAGATTTTTGATATCTTTGTAAACTGAGGCAAACAGGTCTTGGGATATCTAAATCTTAGAGTGTTCTGCCTCTGCTAAACTTGGAGTGAAAACTGAGCTGAAGATTTCTGAGCTAGAAACTCAGCTTGTGTTGGAGTGTTTTGCCTGTGCTTTAGCTTTGCTGGTTTATACTGGATAACTTTGAACACATGTAACTGTTTTATTGTTTGCTTTTCTCTTGATACTCAGTTAGAGTCTCTGGATGAATTTTAAAATTTTTACCCGATGTGAGCAGGAATCTCTCAAAGCATTAGACAGCCTAAGTGGTAGCCTCACTCTGCTTCTTTTACAGTAAATATGGTACTAAAAGAAGAAAATAGTTAAGCTCCTGTGAAGAAATTAGAAACAGAACAATAACTGGTAGTGATCACACAGCCAGTAATCACCAGGGGCTGTGTGTGAAGTAAAATACTAAAATTTCTGAATGTAGCTAAAACCCAAAATTTTCCTTTGTGTGAGGCTTTCCACAGAATTTGAATTGGAACCGATAAAACACCCTTCAAAACTGAAGTTTGCAAAAGCTGGAAAAAATTAATATAAACAAAATATTGAGAAGTTTAATAGTTAAAATTTGTTTCAACTAAGTTAAAATTTATCTTAATGAAATATTAAATATGAGCCATAAAGACATGGATATTTTTAACTTCAGCTTATTTTTCCTTAAGAAAATGCTACGAGAAACAGATTTTCCATTGTTTTGATGAAATGCTTTGATTCTGATTAAACTGCACATGGCAAAGACAAATTTTTCCATTGGAAAAACTTTTTGGAAAGTTTGATTTCCTCTTTTTGGATCTTATTTTAAGTTAGACTGCTAGTTTCCCAAGTGAGGCCTTTCTTTTTCTCATATTTGTACAGATGTTAGTAGGCAGGAATCCTAGTGCTAAGCAGGATCTATCATCCTAATATGGTGATTTAATAAAAAATAGAGACACAACAATATACTTTGGCCCATACATGAATTTGGTTTTTTTTTTTCCCCCAAGTGCAGAAATCAGCTGGCAAGCTGTGACATTTGAACAAAACCTCCATGGTAGTGTTTGCTGACTTAAAAAAACAAATATAATTCTGTGAAAACAGTTCTGCTCTTTCTATGTCTAGTGCTAAGGAACATAACTAAACATTGCTCAGTCCAAATGAAAATTTTCTTAGAACTTTAATCTCAAAATCTCCATCTGAAAACCAAGATGTGGCAGTTGGGTTGTTGATGATATCAGTGATCTTTTGCAGTCTATATGGTAATGAACTCAAAGTTAGTAGCAGCATAAGGTGTTGAAAAGCCGTTTATGTTGCTTTTGGAAAAGTATTCCACTGTACATCCTTACCAGAGTTAGGAATTTATCAAAAGAAACTCTGAAGACCTTGTCTCCATTGTATCTGCTCCCGTTAGAGCGAAGGTGATGCTTCCCTGCCTTTGTACCCTCAGGTTCCTCTGGGCTTTTGCCCCCACTTTCCCCTTTTCCCTTCCTTTCTCACTCTCCTACTAAAGCCTTTCTCCACTAAACACAGCTCCAGTATCCACTCCTGCCCATTTTCTGTCTCTGTTCCTGGTCACCTCCTAGATTCTGCCTTGGACAATACTCTTATCAGACCAAGAGCTCTGACCTAGGAAAGGACGATCTTTCATTCTAATGCATTACTATCAGTGCTGTTGCCCTACAGAGCTCATTATGGTGCCCCGGTTGTGCAACATCAATTCTTCACCCATATGATTGATCCACAGGGACTTGTACCTTCAGTAAGGGACAGCCCTGCATGGTGGGCCAGCAGCAATCTTCACTGGTCCTTTGGTTAGGGGGCTAGTGGCTCTCATGTGACTGTGGGCTGCTTTTTCCACGTCTTTCTGAATACTTGTATTCTTTCAGTAGGAAGGCTGAACGTCTGTGGCAGAGACATCTGGTAGCAGTCCCTTGGCTCTGATTGGAAGTAAGGATGAACCCTCCATAGCATTCATGTTCTGTCCTTCCCTTTTGTCTGACCTCAGGATTTCCTCACCAACCTCATGCAAGGTGGCAACTCCCCTTTCAGTCTTTTGGGGTGGAGAGAGTGGATGATGTACAGGAATAGTTGACACTTGCTTCTCTATCTAAACACACTTTTCTGTGAGGTTTTTCTCAACATTACTGTTTAGTAGTTACTGCCTTCTCTAGAGCAGGGGTGCAGAGAAAATAGTTCCACCAAGAGCATCTTTGTGCTAAATCTGAGGCTAGATGCCTTGTAATACTTGTCATCCGTAATTAGTTGATCATTGTAGGTTTTTCAGAGACAGCAAGCAGAGGCAAAGAGGTCATTCTTCTGTGTTCAGGAATGGCTCTTTTAGCCATCAGACTCTGGGGAGAAACAAGTTTGTACATAAAAACCATGTTGTTTTTAACACCGGTCTTTTCCCTGTCAGCATGTAATTAATGATTTCATTTATGCACAAGAAAGCCAAATTAAATTTGAACAAAGTGCTTTCATTTTGGCATTTCCTTAGCTGTTGACTCTATAACTTTTCAACATCCTTAATGATTTTTAAATGTACCTTTTGTGTGGAGTACCTATTTGGAACCAAAGATGAGAAGAACTGATGGTAATGAATTACTACCGAGCCCATGTGCCTGTTCTGCTTTTTGTGTCACAGAGTCACCTGAGTCTAATAAGATTCATGTCATTACAAAAATAGCTTTCCAAAGCAGCTTACATTGCTGTACTATTAGGCTATTTTTTAAGCATCTTTTTTTTTGAATTTTCAAATACTTTCAAATTACCCTTGGCACTCAACTAATTCCCAACTTGGATTACCAGTTTTGGAAGCAGTGCTAGGGTGTTTTTAGGATTTCATTGAATACATGTAGGAGGCACACGTTCTCCCCATTCAAGTACATTCTGTCCTGGCAAAGGTTAGTGTCTTCTCTATGTGTAGAAGCTGAACTACTTTAGTGCTGTAGCTTGTAATTCAAAATCTTAAATAATTCTGATGCCTGGATGCCAGGGAGATCCACTTTATTTGTGAAGCTTGGTGTTCCTTTATTAAAACCTGAAGAAATCCATTTTTGTCCCATATTCTTAGCTTATTTCTGTAAGCACTAATACAGAGACACTATAGTCCCTCAGGACACTGGAGTAGAAACAGAGAAGTTTTTGTGTTCTCAGTTTCAAAGAAAAGTCCTACTCATGGTCAGCAATAAAGGGCATTCATTGCTGAATCTCCATTAAATCTGAGGTATCTAAGCCTTTTTGATCTTCAGAGAGCAGTTCCTGTTAAAGTGTGAGAAAGCTGGTGCTACATGGTGACAGGCTTGGGGAGTGTGGTGATGTGCTTGCATGTGATACATGCCACGTGCATAAGGAGAAGGAATAGGGCGGCTAGAGCACTTGGTCAGTGGCAGCAAAGTTGCTGCAAGATTGAGTAAATCTTTAGAAATATTTCGGTTTCTTGGATATTGCACCTAATCAGCATAGCGAACAGGGAGGTAAAGCCTGCACAGCTCAATGCACTCCAGATTCCATATGTGGTGGGCCACAGTTTAGATCTGGGCCAGCTTCACCCCATTCTCCATCCCAGAGACTCAGATCATCACTGGCAGTTCAGTGATGCAAAAAGCTGAATTTTTTCAGGAGCAACATGTAAACCTTGGACCAAGCCAGGGCTTAGGAAATGAACTATAGGGTAAAGACATTGTGCACAAAACTGGAAAATATATTGCTTCTTTATTCTGTTCTTGAGAAACTATCGCACCCTGAATAATACTTGGGGAGGAAGGAGAAATTTCCTGAGAATTGGAACAGTAATCGTGAAGAACTGTTGGCACCACAGTAAAATTACATTGTGCTCTTTGGCTCCCTGTTCTCCTCTTCATGCACTCTTTCTTTCTTTTAGAAGAAACACAAAAATCAACAAAAGCAGCATTATCTAGTCTCCAGGATAGATGCAAGATGCATGATAGTCAAAACCGCTGTGAGGATTTTACTCATGACTCCACTGCTCTCTTGCTGTGTACTGCTGAATGGTCCATCTAAGAGTTCTGCCTGCTGGAACATCAGAGCCATCCCTCCCAGCAGCCTTTGCCTTCTGTGTCCTCATTTAAAAAAAAAAAAAGGTTTAGAAAGAAAAACGTTCTTTTAGCAATCAGAAAAGTCCCTGTGCCTATTGGTAGCTGCAAGTCTTGTTGCCTGGGTGGCAGAAAACAGCCTCTTCACCTGAGTGTGTTGGCAAAATCTCACCTGGCTCAGTGTGTTGGCTGCCCTCGGGGCTCTCTTTGGGACATGCCATCAGCTCTCTGGGAAGCTGTGCACCAGTGAACAGCACTGGTGCTTCAGAGAAGAGACTCCATCAGGTCTTGTGTGGAGCTTGCACACAGGAACATGGGGCTGAAGGAATTAGCTGTCCTGGAAGGACTTCTAAATCCCTCAATGACCTCCATGGGGGTGCTCAAAAGGCTTGAGAGCCATTTTCTTCTCGGGCCTCCATTTGAGAATCCATGGACTCTGCTAGCTAGACAGACTGGGAAGGTGAGGGATAGTTCCACACCAGCTTCTGCAAAACATGTATTTATGAGCCTCCTGGGGATGGCCACTGTCCCTCTCCAGCTGGTTGATCCAGCTACAAAACTGGAAACCTCTGTGGATTTTGGTTGGCCAATTTAAGAAAATAGCCAAGGTATCCATGTAGTAAGAGGAAGGGCTCACATATGTAACAGAATGCATATTTTCTATCAAGTTTTTATTCCTAGTGATGATGCTACTATGATACTTATGTTTCCAAATTTCAGTTATTAAGTTTGCATTTATAGTGGTGTTTCTCTTGTCTCTTGAAGGCTATCCAGTATTGATTTTGCAGAGGCATTGAGTGGGTAGGACAGACCATATCTATAGAAAAATTTCCATGTAAATAAACTTAGAGGAAGTTTTATTTTGTATTTATTTTGGTGGAGAATACTTGAAATCTATGCAGAAAATCTTGACAAGGAGATGTTTTCCGTGTAAAATGTTATTAACTTGAAATGTTATATTTTCAGAAAAAACTCACATTTTTGATCCATCTTTATAAATCTCTTTTTCAATATAACTTTATTATGTTTAATTTGCTTTATAATTATTGGTCATTCTTCTTGGCTTATAAAGTGATCATCTTTTTATGTATTTTTTTTAATATGAAATATTTTAGCCATAATCTGAAATAATTTTCTTTCCCAAAGAGAAAAAAAGTAATTTATATGTCAGGTATCAAAAAATGTGTGAGCTAATAGCATATAGGCCAGGTGCAACATCAGGTGGAAGTATACAAGCTATGTATCAAGGCTTTTCTAAACTTTCCCTGGGAATAAAATATATTTTGGAATTAATTGTCCTATTGGTTTCTTGGATTTAAAGCTTCTGAATTCAAAATAAGGCAGATTAAATGGAGCTGCATAAATTGTATTTATAGCTGTTATTTTCTTAATAGTCCCAGCATTTCATGTGTCCCCCCTTACTAACTTCAGAGTAATGAGCAATGTATCACTAACTCTCTTTTCTGATGTTACAGGAATGCAGGATTTCAATTACCTCAGCAGCAACTGCTTTGAAATCACAGTGGAGCTTAGCTGTGAAAAATTCCCACCTGAAGAAACTCTGAAGGGCTACTGGGAGGACAACAAGAACTCTCTTATAAATTACATTGAGCAGGTAATGCAGAAGAGGATGGAAAAACTAGTTATTGTACATAAAACTTCTAAACTTTGTGCTTTGTGAACATCTAATTCAAAATATCATATTAATCCAGATGTTAATTTAATTCTTATTTGTCCCTATGGCAGTAAATCCTGTGTGATATTTCTGAACAAGTGAAAGAGCAGAAATGAAGGATGATGTTACAGTATAGAATCCATCTCACCTTACTTAAGTTGTTGCAGACATTAAATTCAAATTATTTGTGTTGGGTTCCTCAATGAAAAAAACAAATCTCCAGAGTCTGTGATTAACTGCCCCATCTCCAGTGCCTGTACTCAGAGAGCTGGATTGGCCTCTGCAGATATCGCAGTGTGTGCGCAGACGTGGGATGGATCATTCTGCAGATGCACAGGAACCTGGGCAGCTGGATTAGACTGGACCTGCCTGGCAGTTCTGTGTAACATCATGGAACATTCCCAATCCAAGTTTTGTAGACACTCCATTGCTCTCTGATTACACAGTGTAGAGCTGTTAGTGCCATGATTCCATTACAAATTATACCAAATGTCACAGAAATGCAGTGCCTTGTCATAGGTTTAGATAATCTGTGCTAATGGATTGTTAGAAGTTAAGACACATGGAACACATCTATGCGTGTGTGTCTGGAGATTTTCTTTGTTACTGTTGGTTTGTTTGTTTTTTCTTTTTTTTTTTTTTTAAATTTTTAAAATAATTTCATGACAGTGTATCAGGCTGCAATGAAACGGTGATTCCAAGCAGTATGGGAGGATAGAATTTCTGAAACCTGAATATTGTAGTTAAAGATTACAAATACATCTGATATCATTAGTGGCTGCAGACCTGAGATTGTGAAATGAGAAACACAGTTTGTTAGTGGAGATGGTCAGTTAATACATTCATTTTTTTAAGGACTTATTTATGCAGAAGTACTTTAGTTAGCCAGAAATCTGAAATATTTGAATATTTGAAATGTTACACTGTTCTGTTAAAAAGTTATCTATGGGCTGAATAAAAAGCTGTACTTTTCCTGCAGGCTTTTACCCATTCATTATGGGATCCATCTCAAATTGTTCAGCCCTTTTGCACAGGGGTGAATTTTCTCTGACTCATGGAAAACCATGTTGCCAGTGTATTTTCAAAATTGCTCATGTATAAGTTACTATTTTGCTAACTTCCTTTGCTCCTGCTGAGCTGCTGGCTTTATCCTTGGAGTTCAAATGGTCTGTTTGGCATTGTTTTTTAACTTCTTGCAGGATAAGATGACCAGGTCTGTGCTCTGGCTCTCCTGTGAGTGCTAAGGACAGTGCAAATATATAACTTCTGCTTATCTAGGGCTTCTCCCATAGTGTGTATATTAGAGCAATCTGAACTAAACTATCTGAACTAAAGCAGTTGAATACACCATAGAGGTTCATAAGGGGGAACATCAATATCTCAAAATAAAACTTGGGATCCACAAGTCTTGTCAAAGGTCATGGAATCAGAGAGAAGCCTGAACTTCACAGTACTTCACTGCTTTATTGCCAGACTTTTAAGAAAAAATAATTCTGTAGGCTGTTCTTTCAAAGTTTTACAGTGTAGTCATTAATCCCCAATATGAAAAAAATTTTCAAGTCAATGTTCACATGTATTATGATTTGCAGTGTATTTCTGAGAATTACTTGCATGACACAGGTAAATTACTATAACTACCTGCTGAATTATTTTTCGTCTTCACACTTTATTCCATTATGGTCTTTCGTATTTATATCATTGATACTTGTCAGCCCGTAGACCATGGGGTTCATAGTATGCTTTGTTAGATATATCAGTAGGTACTCCATTGTCAAAAATGCCATTTTTTCTTATGTTTTTTTTTTATTTACCATGTGTTTATTTATTCTAGATTCATCGAGGAGTGAAGGGGTTTGTTAAAGATCTTCAGGGCAATCCAATAGCAAATGCTACAATTTCTGTGGAGGGGATAAGCCACGATGTTACATCAGGTGCGTGTGATGCCTCAGCAGTGCTGGGATTTACTGCTTCTCCTTGGCTTAGCAACCTGGAGCCATTTCACATCTTTTTAAGTGAAGCTTTAAGGGACCAAAATTTTGAGGCCAGGAAGGTACGCTGTGCCTCAAGAAGCTTGTTGCCCACAGGATTTCATGAATCTTTCACTTGTGTCTTGCTCTCAAAGTAGCTTAGACTGGGTTTTGTGACTTCTTGGGTCTCTGGTGTGAATTGGTTCTGGTGGCTCTTGGTTGTTAATGTTTAGTCTGTCTTCTGATTTGTGAGGCAAATAGTGTTTCACAGCTCTGCCAGGCTTTAAAGCCCTGTCAACAGTATCATTTTGAGTTTGAAGGCTAAATTTTAGTCCAAAAGTGTTATATTTTTTTACAATGCAGTCATACCTTTTGGTATGTAAATTCTTGACAGATTTTCAATTTATATAACTTCTTTTAGTGAAGGTAAATTCTCTCTGCTGTTTACAATTATGCGATGTTTTTTTCAGAAGGGTGATTCTAAAAGATAAAAGTATTGTGTTGGTTGGTGTTCACAGAAAATTAGGTGTCACCTCTTCAATGATGATGTGCTTTATTCCAGGAACGAGTTCAAAAGGTAGCTCACACAGTGTGCCCACTTTCAGCTTTCTCTGCACACCAATGCTGTCCGATCCTGAACAACATTTCTTTTATTTCTAATTTGCAGAAGATACTAATTAGAAAAACAATAAGAAAATGTCATTGCTTTATGCATGAGCTTATGTTATGGTCATTTCCTCAATGATATGTCTCACTATACTGTTACAGAAATGCAGAATACTGTGAAACAGGACTGGTAGAATCTTCAGGTGCCTCCAATCTGTGTTTGCACATTACCTGTAAAGAGACCGCCAGCACTTCTGCCAAGCAGGAGAACTAATGTGAAAACATTAGTTACCTTCTGTCCCTGTAAACAAGAAGGCAAAATGCATAGAGACTGGAAATAAATTTTCAGGCATAATAAAATGGGAATAAACTGTGCAAAGAGGTATTTTGAGGTACAAGAGAGTGAGGTATGTGAGAGGGAAGCTCATGCTCCTACGGTACAAAAATTGCATCTAATCTTTTTGCAATAAGTCTTTTCACATCATTGTGAAAAGACTGAAAGTCATGTATTGTCAAAACAGTGAGGAAAACAAGTACTTAAATATTAGCACAGTCAAAATGAAGGAGAAATATTCTTTGGCTTTTCTCCTGCTTCTTTGTTCATGAGTTGAAATTCTGCTTTGTTCCAGTAACAAGAATTAAAATAGATCATTACTGTAGTTCTACAGCAGTACTTTTTTCCCTTCTGTTTTATGAAGAGAAGAATCTGGGAACAACTGGACTGACTGCTGACATTTTTTTGACCATGCAAATAGCAGACATTTAACTAATATTTCCCTTTTTACACTGTGTAGCTGCAGATGTGGTGAAAAAGCATTTAGGGGACTAGTAGAAAGAGCATGGCCAAGTTTTTTAAATGGTACTGCTAACTGAACTTTAGAACAGCCCTGCAATGTTTTCTGGAGGTAGAGAAATTCAAATTATTAGCCTGTGACAAATTAGGTAATTGCCCACTGCTGGTGCTGGGAGGAGCTGAGTCTTTGGGAAAATGGGATAGGATGATTTATAAAGAAGATGATGATGCATTTTGATTCTGTGACTGAAAAAGATGATCTGCAGTAACAGTGCAGTAGGAGCCTTTCTTTGACCTGAGTGGATCAAGCTTCCATTTCTCTGTTTATCTGAATGAAAGAAAAAAGCCCTAGGCAATGCCTGGATACTAAAACATGTAGATAATGCTGCTTCGAGTGTAATACACATGGAATATTATAGGAAATTATGATTTATAGCTTTTTCTGAGAGATGAGAAAGGTAGTGCCATTTATTTAAATTTGATGAGAATAAAATTTATTTACACTTGGATTATCAGAATACTGAGGGACATTAAAAATCGATATCACATTGCAAACTAAATCTCAGACCTTAACGAGGACTTTACATTGGCTGGGGGATGTTTCTAAGTGGAATAATGTCCCATATTGTCCTTTTATTCAGTGTGATGGAGAGCCTTCAGCCTCAGCAGGCAAAATCTTTCATGGAAGCTACAGCATATCTTCAAAGTCTAAATATTTTTTTTGGTTACCTGAAAGGAAGCAAATATGATCTATTTATACATCTCTGACTGAAGGAAGAAAGAAGGGAGAATCCTTTCAGACAGTCAAAAGGAAAGAGCTGATAGGAATATAAAAGACTGACATATGATCCTTTCTTCATAGCTCAGTAATTAGTTTTATATGCATTTATTTGGATCCTTTTCTTCTCTACAGCCAAGGATGGTGATTACTGGAGATTGCTTGTGCCTGGAAATTACAAAGTTACGGCCTCAGCTCCAGGCTATCTAGCAATAACTAAAAAAGTGGCTGTGCCCTTCAGCCCTGCAGTTGTGGTAAGTGCTTGTGTGTGTTGGTTTATCATCTATTATATATCCAAAAGGTCTCTTCCCCTCCTGGAATTCATGTAAGCAGGAGGTGATTTTTTCAGAATATTTCAGAATATGCTAATTTAGAAAGTTTGGAAATGACATATATTGATGCACCATCCACTGAGAGTAATCTCATTGTAAACTAATTTAATCTCTTGCTGGTCTTATTTATAATGAAAAGACACAGAGAAGGGTAATATTGATATACTTAAATATTTTATTGGTTCATGTCTGAGTAGCCAATCAGAAGATTACAGAATATCTTTAAATAGCACAACATAAAAAGTAAGAGATGTTGAGGTTTTGATTGAGACATATTTTTAATCTAATTTATCAAATGAGTCCCTGTTTAGATTAAAACCAGTGCTCAGCTCCATGCAGAAAGGTAGCAATCGGCCACTGCTTTGTGTAGATATCCAGTATGTGTGGGTAAAAAGACCTAGTCTGCTTCTAAGGATTTCAGAAGCATTTTTAATTCACTCTCTGTACAGATGTGGATGTCTCTTAATTAAATAAATGCTATTTTGCTAGTGTGGATTATATGTTAAGATATATTAAACTAGCACATTATATCTCCATTAATGAGCCGTGTGTTAGGAAAAGCTCCCTGGATCTTTTTGATGGGATAAATTTGAATACATGTTTTGATATGCTGGGGGTCTGCAGTGCTAGGTGTTACCCTGAGATGAGCTCAGCTGGTCAGAGAATGGTGCTCATAAGAGTTGGATTTGATGACCCTTGTGGGTCCCTTCCAGCTCAGAATATTCTGTGATCTGTGTTAGCAATATGCTGATGATACTTTTTATAATATGCTGTATGATTTATGTGGCTGGCTGTTATTCCATTTAAATTTCATTGTCCCATACTTTGGAAATTTTTAGTCAAGTCAAAGACTGGACAGTCTGGTTCTTCAGGAAATTTGGCTGACCTGTGTATATTTTTAGATAAATTGTTGTACTGATACATTAGTATTGCACATATTTAAATTAGGTTTGAGACACTTTGGAATAAACCCAGCCTAAACCACAAGGTACCTCTCTAAGCCCCATGTTTGTGTTAAGCATCTTCTTTCAATAAAGACTCTTAAAAGCCTACACTATTCTCTTTCTATAAGTCTTACGGATGTTTTTGATTGTTTCTCTTAATCAGGTTGATTTTGAACTGGAGTCACTGTCTGAAAGAAAAGAAGAGGAAAAAGAAGAGTTGATGGAATGGTGGAAAATGATGTCAGAAACACTAAATTTTTAAATGAGGATTTTGGCTTTACAGCTTTTAATCTATTGTATGTTGACTTAGTATAATGTACTGTGGAAACTCCCTATATTCTAGATTTTGTGCACTTCACAATAATTAACTTTGAATTTTTCAGTCATCTTTTGATTAATATGATTACAAACAACTACTAGCCTCCTAGGTAGATAAATAAGTTATTAATTTTCTTTCATATTATTACATAAAATTTACTCTTCTATAAAAATCAGAAAAAATGAATGAATGTGCAGCCTATATGACAGTAAAATCTGTTGTGTATTATTTGCAAGTTCAGAATATGTAGGTTAACACTTGATTTTAAAAAAGAAATATGCTGTAGTCAATTACTGATACTGCCAGAAATATTTGACAGTGCATAGTAGTAGACAGTGTTCTTTACTGAGTTCTATAATGGATGTTATTGAAAAGATTTATAATAACAGTGTGTGGTGTAATAATGTTTTACAAGGATTAAAATTCAGTATAACACTTTGTATGTCTCTGGTGTTGGGGCTATTTAAATATTTAAGAAACATAAGCTGACTTCATTTTAGTTAGCAGAAAGAACCTGCATAAACTCTTTTATTAAAGATGGCATAGAATGAATTCAGGAAATAGCAGAGCTTTATTCCTTAAACACTTCATAGTGTTTGAAGATCAGGTTTTAATTGCTTCTCATTACTTGTTAAGCAAATTAGAAATTCTGAGTGGAAGAAGAAGAAAAGCTAGTGCATCTCATTAATATGCTGCTTGTGTTTTACAACAAGAAAAAAAAATCATTTCAGGTGATATCTGTTTTAGTTAAATAATTACCTTTTCAACAATCTTTACGTGTATCAGTGATGTCTAGATAATCAGCCAAAAGTTCACCTGTTCACTGAAGGCTGCCAAAACATTACAGTTTAGACAATGAACTGGAAGTCTATGGAGACTGTTTTTAGTCTCACAAGTCAAGAATGGATTTGTTTCCAGCTCTGTTTCTTCTGCTGGCTAGTCTTGTCTAAAACTAGAAGCAAGACAGATAAGTGAAAATTTTTTCAGTGTGGTGAAATTTTTGCAAAATTGTTGAAGATGATGCAAAAAGCAATTGTGATTTAAAACTATCCTTCTTGGTCCCTTTTTGTTTTTTTTATACTTTAATTAACATACTTTAGTATTTTGGCTGAGTGAAATTTGCAGAGTCAGAGAATACACATGGACCATAGTAGGTGCAATTTGGTATAATTCTTCTGAAATGACTCCTGGTATGCTACTTGAGATAAGACAAGCATTTTGTTTGTTTGAAAGCTTACATATATTGCTAGTACATTTTAATTCAAGATCAGGTATTTGATACAGATTTCCTTCCTCTGTTTCTTTAATACCACTGTGTGTGTTTTGATTAGCATATTATTTTAGCTGATGCTGGTTCAGAATCAATCAATTGTGCACTATCACGCTCTTGCCGTGAGTGAAAAATCACATATTCAGGTGCAGGATCCAAATTTACCTCCTTTGGGTATTTAAAAATTTACTGAAAATGCTGTTTTCTGAGAATTTTAAATTCTTTAATAAAAATAGCACTTGATCCTTTTAAGGAACAGTCTTAAGGTTTGACACACATTGATAAACTGAACAGCAATAAAGAGGCATAGACTTTCTCTCTCTGATAAAGTCTTTGTGATGTAACCTGTAGCTCATTTGGGTAGTAGATGTTTAATTCCAAATTTCAGAGGAAATTTACTTACTGTAAGTTATTACATAGTGATGAACTTCGAATCTCCATTGCAATGAGAAACCCCAGTGGCAAAGAAAGAATGTGTCGTAATATCACCTTGTGGCTAGCTGTGCACAAGAGGTGCATAAAGGATGCCTGGTTACACCAACTCGGGTGTCTATAGCAATTTGAAAGGCCAAGATGCAGCACAGAGCTCATTCTGTGTCTGGTAGTAATGATCTTGTTTTTAACTGAACCAGGTAAAGTTGAAGCAAATGGTATAAAAATTAATTATAACAAGATGTTGCTGGCATGTGGGCAAATGTCTACAGGAGTGTAAACTAATGTAATAAGGCAAGTGTATATTTGTACAGAACACTCTGGTCTGCCTCATCTGAACCTAAGAATTTCAATCCAAATGACACTTCTTCATGGTACGATGCCTGTCGTGCATCCAGTCTTCCTGTGGCATAGTTAGTGCAGACATTACATCAAAGTGATCTCATAACAGGTTTTTAATGCATATGATGTGTGTGAGATCCTCTGGTCTACTGTTTCATACATTTGCAATTAAATGTGGTGTCCCTTAAGTGATCTCTTCCTTGTGCTCTAGATGACTGCTTGCTATTACTGTGTTGAGAACAGGTTAAAGTGATTAAATGTTACAACACCAGAACCACTGCCACTGTTCTTGCTCTAGGTAAACACCCTTAAGAACAGCGTAGCCAGGACTTTCAATAAATTAATTCATTATGTAGCTTTCCTAGCTGAGCTGAGCTGTGTTGTAGGACTGTGTATGTTTAATGGAAGATTAAAGTGTTATGTGATGCTGAGCTTTTGGTTAAAAAGGCACATGCTGTACTATTGTACAATAAATCTACAGTTTTATTTAAAATGTAAAACGTGTTGAGTAATTTGCAGGTTCAAAATGTGACCTCTTTGGCTGTGCATGTGTGCAAAGCATGCCATAAACATTCTCAGTGGGTGCCTACGCCAATTAATGTTTGAACAGAGAAAGGAGACCAGGATTAGTGCTGATACCCCATTGAGAGCCATCCACAGCCCCTTAACTTTGTGCCAGAACATCCTCCTTTTGAAATATACATATTTCTGAGTACTTCTCCCATGGAGGCTTTCAAGTCAAGTGAGGGATAGTAATGAGATGCTCTGCATCCATGCAGGGCTGGTGGGGACAGGACAGACGCTTTTGTGTGTCTCTCTCACAGTATTTACAAATCTTCTTCCATATGGATCCTTAGGATTAGAATGCACGGTGTGTTGCGTGTTTGCAAATCTGGGGTACTACACATTGCTTATAACTAAGCATTCCTTAGAATTAACTGTAGTAATCAGGATTATAGAAAAAAGGAAGTTCAGCCAAATAAAATTGCTGCATCTGAATTGTCTTTCCCAGCTAGGCTGTGGTGTTCACATCCACATATGTGAATTCACATGTAGCCTTGGCTAGTCCTGAGCTGCTAGTACATAATTAAAGTGTAAATTATACCCAAACTGCTATGTTAGAAAGAATTGCTACCAAGTTTATTCGATTTTTTTAACATCTGTAACAGGTGCATTTAGAACATTTAAAACTAGGCCTTGAAAGGAAGAGGTTTCAGAGAAGGATGACAGATAGGTTTAGAAGAGCTTGAATTTAAAGTTAAAAGGTGCAGGTCCAGTGAGCCTGATTTTCTGCCGTATCTGTGTTTAGTTTCACTCGGGTCTGCAGAGGCTGTAGAATAGCAGCAGTTTAATGACAGCCTCTCTAAGAGTTAGAGCAGCTCTCCAGAGCTTCCCAGCAAACCTACTCCACTGGAGGAGTGCCTTGTTTCCTGCTTGTAGTTAGCTCTGGAAATGCAGGACTGAGAAATGCCACTGCATTTCATTTTCTGCCTTCCTGAATCTTGCAAAGTAGTTCTGATTGTCTCCTTGCAGGTATTTTCTTCCCTGTATATGTTTCTGTTTGTGTAGAGAGCTACGTCAATTATGAATAATTTACTGCTTTTTAATTTGGCTCATAAGTTTGGTCATTGACACAGCCTCTCTCCCGTTATTTCTGACTTATATAATTAAATCCAGCAAACAAAAACACTCAGGAGATTTTCTGAAAGTCATGGCATGTTTGTTTGCCTCCTGGCTTGTGAGGGTTTTGAGTGAGCTTGCTTCAAGTTTTTGTTTTTAAAGCCTGCTTTAGGGAGAGAACTATATGACAACTGAAAAGTTGATGTTATCCTATGCATCCAGAGGTTTTCAGCAGTATAGCAAGTATTTAAATCAGCAGTATAAAAATGAGATACTTAGAAACAACTGCTGTTTGCTTTTATTAACTGTGATAATGGAAGTATATTAATTGTGTTAAATGGCCTTGCAATGCTGATCTTTCTTCATCCCTCCTTATTTTACCTCTCTGTGGCCCAGGCATTGTATTTCAGCAATGACTTAAACATATCCATGATTAGACATCCATGATCAGGCTACATTTTCCCTGAATTAATGGTTAATAATCCATGTTATTTTATCTTGGTTTTTCTTTCATATTCAGTTAAGCCACTACAGATTTTTGCAATCACACATCCCTGTGCACAGTGGAAACTGTCAAATAGAGAAGCTGAAGAATTTGGCTCCTGCATTGGGAATGTAGAGGGAATTTGACATCTGGAAATGCACTGGAAGTGGTCTGGTGTTGTGAAATAAGCAGATATTACAGACCTTTTTTCTAATAATTTTTTAGTAAATGGCTGAATAGGGTTATGTGGCTGTGGGATTCCAGGGGTGCAATATGTCTGTGTCTTTAGTGTTAAGGTAAAGCTGCTCTGGAAAGGTTCCTGTTATTATCAGACCCTCAAACCTAGAGTCTGAGTAGTCAGAACTATCTAGTCTCAAGGCTGCTCCTTCTGCATTAGCAGTAGTTGTTTTTCATCTTTTCTAGGAGAAAGATGCAAAATAATAAACAAGAGATGAAGTCCACTTTCACAGTGTGCAGAATTGCTTATGGAACTTAAGATTCATTGCAAGACACAAAGTAGAAATAAAGCAGGTGAGCTGGACCAGTTGCAGCCTACAGCTCACTTAAGTCTTTGAACTGCTGCTCAGTGAGAGAGGAAGGCAAACCTGGGGTGCCATTTTTGTTACATTCACCCACTGAGAATGTGGTCAGGGCCCTCCCTAATTTAGAGACAAGACACAGAGCTAGAAGAACATGTCACCTGCCTGTAGCATGGCAGCAGTAGAGGGGTCCACAGTGTTGCAAGACCATCCAGTAATAGGAGATTCAAGTTCACGAGCATCAGCTCTGCAGTGTGCTGTGGTGCATGTGCTGCTATCCAAGGGTGCCAAACCAACATATTTCCCCCACACTGCAGCACCCCTTGCACAAAAAGGTAAATTAAACACATTTCAGAAACTATGGACAGCATTAAAGAGGGGACTGGGCTGCCAAGAACAGTGCGAACTACAGTCTGACTTCCCTCCCTTCAGCTCACTAAATATCCGCTCATGTGGCTTTTCTTGGCTGCTTACAGTTCTCTCACAGGGTGTGTCAAAAACTAGCCCAGCCTGAGCAGCTCAAGGATCACTTGTGCCAAGACCCATCAGGAGTCGATTACAGGGCTTTCTGGTGTCTTTAGAGATCCTGTTTCCTCTTAGAATCACAAAATCACAGAATGGTTTGGGTTGGAAGGGGCGTCAAAGATCATCCAGTTCCAATCCCTCTGCAATGGGCAGGGAAAATTCCACAAGACAAAGCTGCTCCAAGCCACATCCAGCCTCCCTTTGAACACTTCCAGGGGTGGGGCATTCACAACTTCCTGTCCACTGTCCTTGCCATGATTGGCACAGCTTCTGAATTTATTGGGGTGCTACAGCTTCCTGGTCAGTCAGGTGGCCTGGCATGCCCTGGCATGGTGAATCTTCAGATGTCCAGGACAGGGACCCCACCACGAGCTCACTTTTGGCCTGCAGGCTTGGGTTTCTTTCAGCAGAACACAGCTGCTACACTTTCCTGGTGGTATAGGAGGGATGAGCTGCCCTGTGCCTCTGACTCCACACCAGTGTGGGAGGCATATGTTAAGGCTTGGAAGCTGGGAAGTGTTCCTGGTTCCCACAGGTTAGATGTGCTTGAGGCAAATTTTCTGGGAAGTGACTGAAGAAACTCAAATCTGAGAAGGAATATCAGCAAACGTAATACCACCTAATTTCCTCTTCAGGTTCAGGTAATGTATTTGAAGGTTTATCATGTTATTCATATTTATCCCTGCACATGCATATATCAGCATAGATGCTTTGTGTTTCCTGTGGCGGAGGGAATGCTTTTAAGTTTAAAGAAGTTTTGGATAAAATACAGAAGCAGCTTTGGGAGCAGGAGTACACTGGAAAACAACTGACTGGCTTGTGCTGCACAGCATTTATTATTAATGTGTGCCAAAGGAGGGCATTCACTCCAGTCCCTGTGTTACTAGGTTTCAGTAGACATAACTAAAACTTTTGGAGGTTAGTTTTTGCACACATTTAATGCATAAAAACTTATGGCCCAGAGAGATATTATTGCAAAGAAAAGCAGTGCAGCTGCAGTTTATCTCTTGTATTCACTGTGTGCACAAGTGTGTGGGGGAGCAAGGGAGCAGGGCAAGAATGCTATCTTCCCTAGGCTATTTTAGTAATTTAATTGCCCTGAAATCCTTGAGGGCACCTATTCTGTTTGCCATAAACGGAATGCAGACTCCTGGTTTTATGAATCACGTCTAAATTAGATGCCTATGGCAGGCAACTGAACCCCAGCCGACCCTTGTGTTAGGGGGCTGGGTGCCCCCAGAGGGCACAGAAGGTGCCAATGTTTGGGGAGAGCCAGGCAGCCACCTCAAAAAGGGCTGTGGAAGCCTGGGATCCAATTACTGCTTCCAGGAATGTTTTAAAATGCATCTCATACAGCTCTGTTGTAGCTCTGACTGTGTCAACTGTCTGGCTGCCCTGCATTGCCTCTGAGGCACCAGGTGCCCGCCATGCACTGTGCTAAAGCCTGTGGACCTGAACCTTTTACTGCATTGGACCTAAAAATCTTATTAGCTGTTTTAGCAGGGCTTTTCCAAAAGAAATATATAAAGGACTGCTTTCTTATGCCTTCTTCTGGAAACTGAAAGACTAAATGAAAAGAAGCTTCTTCTTGTAACAGGACATGATGGATGCCCTTCCAAATAAATACAGATTCTATCTTCAGCTTTCTGTTTCCATGTACATCTGACAGGACTCAACATCAGATGCTTGTTAACATATGTGGTAACGTGCAAGATGTTAAACATCTGCAAAATCTTCTGATCATTTTTGTAATGTCTGAAAAGTTAGACATAGCTTGCAGGGAATTTCCACTGAAAAGAAACAAAATTTGGAGGACATCCCAAGTTAAGTCATTCAATATTTGTTTGCCAGTGCACTGGATGGTATTGCAAGATGCCAAGATAAATTCAAATTAACATGAAAAATATGCAATCATATTGGTTGTGGGTTTACATAAGTTGCTGGCACTTATGTTAAGAATTCTTAGATAAATAATTGCCAGGAAAACAAAGTTCAAACGAAAAAATAATAATTATATATAATACACTTGAACAAGTGGCACAAAAGAATGAAATTTTTATACAGTAAAATTTTTCTTCAAAAAAGAAATTAAATATGGAGCAGTGTTCACAGACTGTTTCCAAAGTAATTAATCTCAAATCCCTTATTTTAAATTTAAGAAAATTTGAGCCAAGATAAAAATAGAAAGCACTATGAATTTCAAAATAAAAATACAACAAATACAAATTCTACAAAAATAGAAAAATATTGCAACGAATATTGGTGTACCAAAACAATTCATTTATGGTAAAGCTTCCTAGATGCTTTAGATGCCTTTGAAAACTGTAGGTTGAAAAATTATTTTTAAAAAGGGTTATTGAAAGGCAAACAGTAAAATTTTGAAAAAGATACTCTTCTGCTTCAACTTGATTCGTTCATTTATATAAATGACAATTCAGATTTTTGATATTTTATAGTATAATGTTTACACTTAAAAGCATTTTTACTAGTTTTGTAGTTTTTATTAATGTAGCCACATAATTGAAACCACAGTCTAGCAAAGAAAGACTGAACAAGATCAAATAGTTGGCAGCTGAAACTAGGCAAACTTAGAAGCAGGACTAATGTTCAGTATTTTCTTAGTGAGGCTAATTTACCTTTGAGATAGTTCCTGTAGCTGTGCAGTTGATTTTTCATGACATTAATATTTTTAGAGTAAGGCTGTTATCCCTTAGAAAGGCTGTTTAAATGCTTTTGTGTTCCTTGGCTGAACTATACTCTTCATGGTTATGCCCTTTCAGTTGATTGTCCCACCTGGTTTAATTGTTTCCTGAGACTTTAGATAATTCCACATCCCATTGAGCTTCTGCTTCATTAATTTTGGATTCACTAATTACAGGGTTCTGAAAATTCAGGATTGGATTCTGTGGGCAGTATCTGTATGCCATTAAAAATATCTGGGTATTGATTTTCTGTGCTTGCTTTTGAGTTACTTTCCTTACTATCTGTGATCTGAATGAAGCTGAGTGAGATTTTTTTTAGCTTTGATTCTGAACTGAATTTTCAAACACAAAAGAACCTGCTGAAGTGTTGTAGAAATGTGTTTGATTTTCAGATCAACCAAAATGCTTAAAAGGGCTTTCTCTCCTCCTTCAGTCTTACATGTTTTTCAGTTTTCTTGGAATTATGCTATTCCTAGAATTTACTAATTAAAGACTGGCTTTTTTGCATGATATTTTTAATGTCAGCATCTTCACTCGCATAATATTCAAGAAAATATTTTGTAATGCAAGTCTCCGTCCCTCTGAAATGCCTCTACTTCCATGGGGAGGGATAAGATGTCAGAGCCATACATTTTTTCTCCCTCACTCAGTATTTGTAATTGTTCTTTCTCCATACCCTCATTTTTTCATTCTAAATCCCCCAAGATGGATGCTTAAATACTGCTAAGACCTGTGCACTGCAAAAGGTGTTGGTTTCCAAGTCAGCAAATATGAAAGAGATTATGATACGATGAAATTTATTACCTAACATGTGAGACTGAGCTGCTGCTGGTAAAAGAAAGTCATAGGGTCACAGAGCATGCACTGTTGCATCATCTCTGTTGAACAACATCATTATTCTGGGCTTTTAGACAGAAATTGTTGAAGGCAATGAGTAGGCGTTACACTTCATGTTCCACCAGATTTTCACTCAGGAGTTATTCTTTTTGAAGATGGCACTAGAAAGGTCTGATCATAGAATGCAGTTCAGTTCCTCATATAGTGAAGTCTCTTATATTAGGGCAAACTACTCCATGACAACTTACAATTTCTTTTAGACAAATGGCTGTGCAAACCATAAAAAAGCACTCACAAAAGGGAAACAAGGACTTTTAAAGGGGCACAAGGCCCAGTGCTTTTCTTGGCATATTACAGTCAATTGTAGTTGATTCTCATGGTTTCATTCAATTCTCATTTTGCCTTGCAAGGCATATTTTTCCTCCAAGAGAGGATGACCCGTGAAATGGCTTTGCTTGACCTACCCTAATCCCCACCGCAACAATTTCGGTACTTAATAAACTTATTCTTCCAAATAGTTTGAACTGCTGCTTTATTGTTTTATAGTCTTGGATTTTGACCTGGATAGTCTTAATCTTACAATCAAAACCATGCTTGGTAATGAGAGGAAATATCAGGATAAGCTTCATTAACTGTAGGCGAGCCGCTAAGAACACAAAAATCAGGAGCACGTCCAGTGAAACTCTTTCTTGCCTACAGCTGGAGCTGAGAATGGGAAGGCTGGGTGTTTTGGAGACACTAAATGTACAGGGAAGGAAAATAACAAAATCACACCACACTTTTAATTTTAAGACACATAATTTTATGTCCCTTCTCTGGGCAGAATTGTACTGTGGATTTTCACAGCTGACTAGATTATCGGTGGGGAGGGGAAGCTTAAAAAGGAGGTTCCGTTTGATTTACTCTTTACACTTCTCTGTCATCAACTAAGTAACTAATACTCCTTAGCAATGTTTCCTCTGATATCAGAGTCACAACTTCTGTTACTTAGATTCTGCCAATCTCAAGCATATATTTTCATTTGATGTTTTCCAGATATTTCTTCTAGAAATTACGTTGAAACCCTGAAACTTGATTATGCATTGAAACTTTGGGATACTGACATTAGGCTGAAGATCCACAATGGCCATCAGTGGCACTGCTGTGGGGAGGGTAGAGTAGATGTTCTGATATGTGCCAGCTGTGATTCCATGTTCTGCGCAGCCAAGCAGGAACTTGCTGGAATATTTTGAGGCAATAGTTCACATTCATTTTGCATATACCAACAGTGTAATTTCTCCCTCTGTGTAATAATGTATGTGCCCATAATGATTTGTTTACAATGAGGTAACAGAGGCAACACGAAGAGACGCAATGGGAAATAGCAGTGTGGAGATGACAGGTCTTACCCATACAATCTTGCAGCTCGCATCTGTGTTCAAACTCAAGGAATGTAGCTCAATTATTTTCATGTCATACTTTTTCAAAGAATGTTTTCCCTTTAGAAAGCTGCTGATCAAAATAACCAAAAGATAAAAATCAAGTTGTGCAAACATTTCTTGTTACAGCTTCTTTTTCCCCCTAAAGTCTTTAATATTTGAAAACCTTGCTTTGTTAAAAAACAAACACAAAAACTTACAAAACCCCTTGGAACTCAGATTATAAGTATGTGGAATATCTAATCATAAAATTAAGAACTGTGTAAATCCCTAAATAACTTTTAATTATTACTTGATGACCAAAACTAAAAGAGGATCTGGATATCTATGCTACCTGGTACCGTCAAGACTACATTATTATGTTTCCAGCTTGAAATTCTCTTAAGTGAGAAATGTGTTGTGTCTCAAGCCACTCCTCCTGCTGGGCAGCATCCTGTGTTAGAGAGATGGGACAAATATAACTGGACTGATGAGCTAATTATCCTCTGTATCACTCTAATCTAGTGTTTTGCAATTCATCAAATCCCGGTCTTTAGGCACATGTTTGGCTCTTATCCTAGGTGTCCCTAGAGAGGAGGAAAGACTCAATATGTGCTGAACTGACTGTCTACCTCCCACTGTAATTAAAAAGAGAGAACTGCCAGAGTCCATTTTCCACTCTGGTTTTTAAACCATTGAATTCAGTGGAATCACTCTGGATCATAAATGTCATCCTTGGGAGTAGAAAATGACCTTGTGTCCCTTTTCTTTCCACCACAAAGATCCTCTTTCCAGCTTTCCCATGCTGAGCAAGGGCAGGTCGGCACGTGCTACTATTGCACATTTCCCTCCCAATTACCCATTTCCTCTCTGCTGTGCATTTTTGGCACAACATGTTGTGTTCTGAAACCTCATATACCTGAAACATTTGGAAGCACTGAGTTCTGGACACATCTGGTTATTAGATTTAAGATGGCTGCCCTTTCTGTGAATAAAACCCTCACAACTGCCATAGGAAATTCCATCAAGTTTTTCCCCTCTATGTTAAAATTTTGCCTCCAATATTTTACTGCTTCATTTATTCACAAATAAATTTTATAGTAATTGTGGAAAACACTGCAGAAACTTAAATGAAAAATGTTATTTTTAGGACAAGGATGTATAATCCTCTTCTTCCAGGTGACAACATATATCTCTCACAGCTAAATTCAGTGGAAGAGTTTGTCATCAACTGTGGTGCATGCTCAGTGCCAGGTTATGACCTTTGGGAAACAGTTCTGTAGGTGGATAGAAATAATGTTTTTCTGTATTCTTTTACTGTGAAAATTTGTGTGTGGCCATATGATCAGCAAACACTTTGTTGTAAAGTTATAGCATGAACAGCTTCAGAAACCCGTTGTTTGATTTCAGCCTGCTGGTGTTTGCCATCAAACTGGCACACAGAAGGGCTCTTAGTAAAAGCTTTATCCTCTGTTCTTAGGAATTACTACAACAGTGTCTTTAGAAATTTCTTGATTCCCCTCTACTTCATTAGAGTAACATTTTTCCCATGCCAGCAGGGTGTAAATGGGAGGCTGGCTGCTTACTAAAGTGCTGAGTAGCCTCACTAGAGGTAGCAAACAAATTGAGGCTCATCATTTTTATGCCGTTGAATTCTCTGTGTTATTAGGCTTCTATCAGAGGACTTCTTTCTCTGGATTTTAAACATCTTGCTATTTCCACTTTGGATAAAAAAACCCCAACCAACTCATTAAAAGTTATTATAAAATGATCAAGGATCCACTTTTATATAATCTCTTCTGTTTATGATATTTTTTTCTTCAAAAATAGCTAAATAGTTTTCTTCAAAAAAAGTTAACAAGAATTTACTTTTGAAAAATAATGCAGATACTACAACTTGCTATAAAAAAATATTACCTTCTTTTTATCTTTTTTCTTGCTCTTTGAAGAAAATCTCCATTTATTTTATTACCTCATTAGGTAGTAAGATGGTGATCAGCTGGTAGTAGTTTGTAAGTGCTTTTATTTCTGGTAAATGGGTGAAGAACTGAACTCCAATGCAGCAATGGGAGCTTTTACTCACTACAAGCCAAAAGGTTACAGATACATCAGAACTAACTTGGATGAGGCTGTGCCTACCTATGTCCAATTGTGAATTTAGGGCTGCAGAAATTTCAAGGATAGTGACAGAATGAGGAAAACAGTCCACAGGAGGTGATGGAAGAGATGTACTGAAATCTTTCACTACTTCTGTATCTATGGATTATTACAGGCTTATTAAAGACTTAGCTGAGTTGCAGTCCTATAGAAGAGAATAGGAATATTTTTACAATATTGGTGATATGTACAGTATCAGTATCTTGCTGAATTAGTGTGTAACATATTTTAAAAAAAAAAAAAAAGACATTATTATCACCCTAGAAGTCGATTTACACTTGCTACCTTTTCTCATGGCATAATGACCAACAGCTGCCCTAACAAGAGACCTTATCAGCCCTAATTGTCCTTTACCTGCCTCCCTGCTGGAAGGGACCGAGCTGCTGATGGAGGCAGTGTAGTGTTTCATTTCAAAGGGCATTGGTTAGCTTAAACAGTGGGGTTTTGCTAACCTGACTCTTTTAGACTAAAGTTAATTTAGGGTGTAACCAACCTCTACCCTTATGCCAGCTGCTTATGGACTACATGTGTATTCACATCCTGAAGTGCAGTGTAAGTAATATCTGTGGGTCAATAACAAGCCAAAACTGGATTTGACAAAGGATATATTTTGAATATTAATTGTAGTAACAGCAAATACAGGTGGGTAACATTGCGGCCAAAAAAAAGGCTACAGTCTATTAAATGCTTTTTTTGTTACTACACCCTGTGCAAAGTATCATATGATAAGACTAGTAAAGAGAGCAAATGTGTATTTAAGCCCCAACAGCTAGCAAAAAAGGAAGGTAAAATCTGGTTTATTTATGCATAAAATATTATGAATTGAAATATCTTTCTGCATAAAATTAAGCCCTTGTTGTATTGTTAAAATTGCAAGACACTGAAAAAAAACCAGCTGTAGCCAGTTCTTGTATAACTTGGTAACTGATATTTAGGCTTAAATGAGCTTCTTCAGTTTCATAATGTAGAAGCTGGATTTTGAAAGTAGAGGCATGTTTTTGAAAGGCCACTTTCTTTTCTGGTAATAGTAAGGATTCTTTCCTGTTCTTTTTTACAGTGAAGAGCCTGTTTCTCTCTCAGGTGCACTGGCAGGTGGGGTGAGTGCGAAACATTTTTTTTTTCCTTTTGCACTCGGCATTCACTGCAGCACCGTGTTGCCCGAGGAATGAATGGGTGGAAGGTGGGAGTGCTCAGTGGCAGAGCAGCCTCCCAGAGAACCTGGTGGCCAGGGCCTCTCATGTACTGTGCCAGGGCAATTATGTGTTCCTTTGTAGTTTTCACTGTGTTGTAAGTTAATTTGCATTCTGGACCTGGGTCAATTTGTCTTGAAAGCAACTCTTCCAGAAAAGATAAATATTACCATAAATATTGGGGAAATGCACTTCAGAGGTCTGGGTTTAAAACCTCAGATTCTTCAACTGGAGTGAGGCTGGAATATTCAAAGTGGTGGGGCATTGCTCAGGATTCAGTGTTGCAAGATTTCAAGGTGGCCAAGCTCCCCTTTTACAGGCCTGCAAATGTCTCCTGTTCTGAACTTGGGTGTGCTGTGCCTCCAGCAGTGTTCACAGCTGGGGAATTCGGGGGCTCTTGCCCAGTAATGCAGGGAAGGATAGTGCTCAAAGGTGGGATATGTAGCTGCTGACAGCTCACACAGAGTGGTGAGCTGTGGGAAACACCAGTCTCCCAAATTTTCTCTCTTGGAACAGGATTGGGGTACTCCCATGCGTCTGCCTGGAGCAGTGGCTCATGGCTTGGGGTGCATTGTAGGAACAACCTGCAACTCCTCTCCTCAACCCAGTATTGCTGCAGAGGGGGATAGTTATGTTGCTGTCAGGGATGAGGGTCCATGCCTTCTCCAGGGGAGGACCGTTGAATCCAAAGCACCTGCTGCTGCATGAGAACAGTTGAAATTCCTAAAACTTTCAGTGGATGTACCTGCCAAAGGCACAAAGATTCAGCAAGTGCTTCTGGAGTAGTGCTTTTTCTGTGGTGCTGAATCTCTCAGTAACCCCAGTCACATGTTTCTTGGGATTGAGTAGCCTGGAGGTAATCTGTTGTGCTGCAAGATAAAATACACTGAGGAAAGACTACTAAAGGGAAAATTCAGCTTCTTTGTGATATAAACACCAGGAAACAATTACAATATATACTGCCTACACTAGATGGCAATGTAATACCTGCATAACGAGGTTACCACTTAATTCAATTAAAAGTGTTTTTAGGTAGGCACTACTCTTTCAAAGTCATAGCTTTACTTTAACTCTTTCACAGTGATCAAGTATTCCAACAAGAGGCAAAACACAGGACCAATTTAGATCAGTAGAGGACCACTGAATTTGATTCTTGCTTCTTCTAATTTCTTTAATAATTTTCAGAACAGTGTATTTATTTGCCGCATAGCTTAATAATTATTTCAGAATGTAAACTCTGTTAGTATGTAGTTTGACCTTTGTTTGGTTTTGCATCTCCTATCCCTGTTTGACCCTAGCTTAAATAGCTTTGAAACATCCTTCCCGTATATTCCCTTTAGAATACTTTAGACATTGCAGATGTTCCCTTCTCATTTCCTTCTTTTTTTTTTTTTTTTTCCCCCGATGAGCAAAAGCCTGTGTAATAGCTTGGTAATGTTTCTAGGACACAAGGAAGCTCTGGTGCCTGTATATCTCTCAGGTCTTTGCTGTGCCTTTCTGGATTTAGCCCAGGCATGGATAAACCTGTGATAATATTTGATTTAACATATACTGTACTTTAGCTTTTCATGTATTTAGGTGATTTCCTCATTCATCTAGAACCAGTGCTTAATACTCAGTAAGGCTTTGTACTATAGTGAGAAGCTTTCTCTCAACTATGTTGGGGTTGTTGTTGTTGTTTTTGGGGTTTTTGGTTTTTTTTGTTTTGTTTTGTTTTGTTTGTTGTTGTTTTGGTTTGGTTTTTTCTCCCTGTTGTTTTTGGATTTTTTATTTCTTTTTATTAATACTATTTATTTGTTTCATAAACTAAATAAAATTTAAAGGAGATCTGCTCATAGCAGAAATTCTAATTGATTCTTTTTTAGCACTGCTATCATTAAGAATCAAACAGGGAAATTGTGTTGCAGCTTTTGAATGAAAAGAGGAAAAAGTTAATATTGCAATTATGTTGAATTTTTAATCTAAATTTAGATTCAATTCATCCTCTTTCCATCTAGCTTTGTTGTGCAATCAGAATAAATGCTTCTTAGTTAGTGAAGTTCTTGATGTTGTTTTCAGTCAATGAAAGATTAGTGGGACACTCCAGGTGTATTTCCTTCAGTATTTGTGGTTGTGTGTGAAGAGCTGCTGTAACAGAAGGCGACCATCAGTAATCCCACATATCCCTCAAGAATCCACCCTATCAAATAGTAGTCAATATCCCATATAGCTGCTCAACTTTAATTTTCCATCTCCCAATTAATTCTAGTATTTCCCCTAGTAGACCAGTCCCTCTCTCTCTCTCTCTGCTTATTTTTTCTGTTCTATCCACCCATCTGCATTTTTTAGCTCCCTTTTCATTCCTCCTGTTTCACTGTATAGAACATACAGGGGACAGGAACTTATATATTGGCTTAGAGGGAATTAACAGAGATATTTAGATTTTTTTTTAAATTTTTTTTTTTTTTATCCCATGATGGCTTTGTTTGGTATTTCTATTGCTTTATACCCATGCTTTGACCCTGTCACAGATTCAATTGATTATATGTTTTCTCAACAGAGCATATGAATGTTAGTATGCACCTTCAAAGTATAGGCATATGTAACACTGGACTTCATGCATGACTGATTGTTGTCATGTGTTTATCCTGACTGTACCTGTCATACCATCATAGAATGACTTGGGTTGGAAGGGGCCTTAAACACCCGTACTTCCAACCTCCCTGCTGTGGACAGGGACACCTTCCACTGGACCCAAGTTGCTTAAAGTCAAAGCCAATCTGGCCTTGAACACGTTCAGGGAGGGGGCATCTTCTTTCTTGTCCTCTAATGAGATCAAAGCTCCTGTGTTATGCTTCCTTCCTTAGCCTCTTTTCCATCAAGGAGCTGCTCTTGCAGTCAAGGTTGACAGTGCGCCAATCCTTGAACGTGGACCTCTATTACAAACCAGCATGAGTTTTTGCTGTGCTGCAGTATTGCTTGCCTCAGGGCTTTCTTTTAAGGTGAAACAGAAAGTGAAAGTGAAAACTGAATTAATTCATTAATTTATGGAAAAGGCCTTCTCTAGCCTGGTATGGCCTTAGATAAAAGTCAGTTGAAAATTTGCCGTGAAATCCTTTTGGTGTTTATGATTGCTGAAGGGACCACAGAATAAATTCCTTCCTTTGTAATGCTGTGCACACCATTGGACATCTTTCATTGGAGACATTTTATTACTGTCATTGTGTCAGCAAGTTAAAAGTACTAATTTTTAAAGCGTATTATGTATATATTAAAAATATCTCTAACTGCAGCTGGTTAGAGAATGTATTTTAGCATCTGTTATTTGATTTATGTTTTGATTTGATGCTTTGACACAAAGATGTTTGTCCTTTTGGTTACTGAGTGAGAGATTCCTTTGAGGTGTAAAGTTAGCAGCCTTGGGTAGAAGATGTCTTCACACCTGCATACAGAGCAGAAAATCAGTATATTAAAGGGATTAATTTTACCCAATTAGGTTTTTCACACAAGTGAAGAGCAGTCTTCACTTGAGTCTAGAAAAGCAAGGCAAATGTTTCACTCTGTAATTGGGGCTATAATCTTGTGTCATCAGAATATTATATATCAGATAAATTTCCTCACTTTATAAGCTACTACACGGTTCCAGGTGTTGGAAAAGAGCAGAAGCCATGGCATATGTTATTTTATTGTAACATATAAAGAATGTATTTTAGGTAAGGAGTGAAAGGTCAGTGTAATTGGTTTAGCCTCAAGACATAAGTCTTCTATAGAAGTAATTTTCACAGTTCTCACTAGAAAATTCTGCAAAGTGGCTTTCTTAAGCAAGAGGGGGAAAAAACTGCTTCACTGGTAAACTGATTTGATTCCAGAATTACTGACTTATTGAGATAAAAATGAAAACTTGCATGGGTCCTTCTTTGATCAAAAATTCCCGAGATAAATCAAAATTAAGAAGCATCTAATAAGTCATGGATGAATGAAATGCGAAAATAACTGTTTTGCAGTGGAATGTCAGCCTGTCTATGCGGCACTTACAGAAGCTCAGACCATTAGTGCTTTGCAACTTCCAGCTGAAATTTCGTTTTCATTTTGTTGCTATTTACAGTTTGTTATGCAAAACATAACAAATCTGATGTGAATTGTCTCTTTCTTTGCTTTGTTGTAAGTTAGATAGACTGTGGTGGTGATCATAGTAGCATGTATTTGTTTTCTGTTTAGGCTGGATTTACACTGGCCCATCAAGTGTTAGGGCTGGTTGGTGATGTAGTTTCTTTTCTTTAAGTTCAAAGCCTTCCCCATAAAGGTTTTTATTGAATTATGAAGTTCTATTTCCTAAAATGAAAATAGCTGTAGAGATGATTCTCACTGCAAATCTTTTGCAACTTTTGTCTAGTTACAAAGTTCATCCTGGACAGCTTTGCTACCTGACTTTCTGTTTTCCAGGTTAAAATGCATTAACTGTGGAGCAAGTTAAAAACTAATCTTGACCAATTTAGCAAGAAATGCCCACAGTACTTAGGGTGCTCTGCAAAGCTCCTAAGTTGAGCAGATGCAGCAGCTGACTGAAATTCCCAGAGAGAAAAGCCATGTGACTGTTACCTTGAAAATAAGACATGTCCAAAAAATCTAAGAACTAGTAATTTTCACGTTCCCATTTCCAGTTATTTGACCTGCATCTTTTGGAAAAAATCCTGCAACCCTTTGTTGAGCAGTTGTTTCTTTAACTGTTTGTGTTTTCCTTGATGTCTTGGCTTATTCAGGGAGCCTGCTTTGTGGATGAGCTCATCAAAACAATGGTATCTGGAAGCCAGACTTATATTAAATGTGCCTGAAGATACCATGTGGGTTGTGAAGAAGTACGGGTTTTTTAAAAAACTTTTTCCAAAATGACTCAACCCACCTTGTTGAGCTGATGGTAATGGTTATAGTCTCAAAGTGAATGAGGCATTCAGGGTTATCTTAAAAATCTGATTGAGAATCTTTGATCTTCATGCCTTAGTTACTGGAGAGAAGGGGATGAATCAAAACAAACAAATGAAACAAAAAACCCTGCTGCCCACCAACACAGAGAAAATATGTTTCTTTTTCTTCAGTATACAAATATGTGGCTGTTTTATAAAGTATAAAATTTCTTTAATATTTTTCTATATGTACTACACTGAAATGTATAAAAAAACGTTGTTTAATGTACATCACGCCTATGTTGCATGCTGAATTCCTTCTCCCTCGTCCTAAGCAATGGTTGCATTTAGGCTGCACAAGAAAGCTAAACTGGCCTTGTTCTGAAGAGGCACAGTCAGCATGCTTGCTAATTCTTTCAGTGGAAGGAAATCAAAATGCCAAGAAAAAGGATTAGATATGGTAAAAATAATAAAATATTAAATGTTGATCAAGTTGTGATGTAATATGAATGAGCTTGGTGAAAAGAGCAATTTTTATTGCTTGCTTGTTATTTTTCCCCCTCTCTTCTCTCTCAGAAGCGCATTTTGTGTCTGCTGGTAGCTGAAACATCTGTAGGATTATGAAAATTTTGAGAACAAGTGGAGATAATTTGATAATTTGAGTATTTTTAAAGCTCTAGGTAATTAAACTACTTTCAATATGGTGAAGAAAGAGCAGTGAGTACTCAAACAGTTCTCATTGCATTTCAGCACACTCTTCTGGTGTCTTGTATAGATTCATTGCAGTAATTAAATGAGAAAGAAGCCGTTGCTTTTGCAGCCAACTACTGTTGAGAAATGAAACCAGCATCTGGGGGAAATGAAATAATGGAGGGGATGGAAGTGAAGGGAGCTCAGGTTTAGGAAGAAGTTTCTGCTGGGTGATAAGACAGTGATATTGCAAACTCAAGGAGCAGGAAAAAAAGAAGAAAATATGGGTTTAAGATGGCAATGGATTATTATGTGAGAAGAATAAAGATTAGGAGAGACTTGGGAAGGGAACAGCAGGGGTAGTGAGTACAGGGCTGGAGGAGGTACTAGGTGAGGAAGGAAAATGGGGAGCAGCTTTTCAAGCCAGAGAGAGAACTTGGAAACTTAGACCAACAACAAATTCAGGATTAGTGGCAGCAGTGTAAGCAGAGCTCAGATGAGTTGGTGAAGAGAGGAAGGAGCAGCCTGCATTCATTCTGTGTGCTGAGATCTTCTGGCAAAACTGCCATGCTGGTTTGTGAAACAAAGCATGGTACAGCATCAAGAGTTTGGGGATGGGGAGATGTCAGCTCCTGCTGCCCCAATCCCCCAAGAATGGAGTCACAATTTTAGCTGATGACTTCTGTGCAGGACTGTGTGCAGCAGGCAAACTCGGGAGGAAGCCAGGGTGGTACAAGCCCCTAGGTAGCAAAGTGCAGAGCTCCCTAATTGAAGCAAACACATCTTCGGAGAGATCTTGTTTGCACTTCAACTGGTTTCTGATACTGCTCAAGAGTGTATCCGACTGAACTTGAATGGTGTAAGGCAAAAAGAAGTGTAAAATCCCCAATCCAGAGTGCTGAGAGAGCATTTACAGGAAGTGGTTAATGGGAGTGCAAGGTCTAATGATTAAAAAGCTTGCTGCAGCCTCATGTCTTTGATCTTACCATGGTGCTTGTCCCATCGATCATTCCCAGTTATTGCCCTATCTATGCACATTTGCTCTTTGTGGGACTGTTTACACAATCCATCCTCATTAGATTATCAGGTGATTTACTCCCTGTCTTCACAAAACCAATTCACAATGGGTGATCCCATTGATGTGCAAGTGGGTTTTATACAATTCAGTTGACACCGAAGTAAATTGCACTGCTATAAACTCGCAGGTTTATAGTGAGTGTGTGCACAAATGTGGATTAAGGGGTTGGCAGAATATCAATTACACTGATGATGATTGCTGTACAGAGCAAACCTTCAAAACAGAAAGAAACTTAGATAAGAAATATTGCAAGTACTATTTTGCAGCATCGTGACTCATATTAAAACCTACCCAAAGCAGATGTTTGGTTTGCATGGTTTAAAAACATCTAAATTAAAACAATACAGTAAAAACATGGTTCCTACTCTCTGTACCTGTAAAATAACTTGAATACTAACATACTTTTAAATTGCCCAAGAGTTTTAACTACTATTCCATTTTAAGCATATTGATTACTGAAAAGAATCAAGTGCTGAGAGAGGACTGAAAAGAATTGCTGATAGAAGTAAGATAAGGAAATTTTAAAAAACTCACAAAGTAACACATCAGGGCATCTGCAGTGAGTTTTGCCCCTATCTGAATATTGGGGAAGGAATAGCAGCTCTAGAAGCCAGTGACTGGTGATGGGCTTAGCTGTGAAAGCACTTAATATCTCTTTTCTGTCTCTGTGCTGCTTATGCTGCTCAGGAGAAAATTTTCTTTCCTGCATTTGGGGGAGGCACCTCTGTACTTTGCTTTTACACCTACCTGCTGGAAATTGAAAAGAATCTCCCTACCTGGTTTTCTGTTTGTATGGATACTGCTGTTTAAACCTTGGGCTCTGATTCAAGTGTTTTAGAGCTACTTTGCTTCTTTTAATATTGAGTCTTACCTTCAGAAGAAGCAGCAGTAATGATGAAAAATTAAGTAAACTGAACACTGAAAGCAAGGTTGAAGTGCAATTTATATGACACATCTGTTCAGGTTGCTTTACCAGACACCCAAGCAACCTGATGCTGATGTTGGATTAGAATAAGCTGATGGATTCTGTATTTGGGAAGTAATGATAAAGATGTAAAATAATCTCCAGTGGTACTACTATGAAATATTACACCGTTGCCTCTCTTAGGCAGTGTTTTAACTTCTTATAAAAGCAGGGAGTGAGCTACAGGCATTTAGCAGTTGCACTCTGAACTGTGTGTGTTTAGCTAGATTTTGAATAAACATACAATATTTTGTTATTTACTTAGTACTGTAGCTGCTCAGGCTTTACTTTTTCCCAAGAAAAATATGGGAGGGGGAAAAAATTTACATTTTATAAACTACCAGGAGCAGAACCCTGGCTTTCACAGAGCAATCTCCAGTAGGAGAAAATAAATTTTCTGATAATGGCATTGCACTTTGTTTCTGTAGACAGCAAATTCAAACAACACTAAGAGTAAATATTGAGCCATACAATGCGTCTCTTGGGATAGACATTAATTGGAATCCTGAATGATGTATCACTCTAATAAAGTCAAAGTCAGACAGAGCTGAATAAAGGATGCCCTTCACCTGCTGCTTGGCCTGTCGTACATTTTGGAGATGAAGTAGTGGATTACATTCACACAACTAATGAAAGGTCTTAACAAATGAGAGAATATGCTAAAGAGACAGGGCAGTAGGTCTTGCTTCAATAAGGAGCCAACTGTTCCCAAAGTGCTTTTTTTTTTGTCCCTTTCCCCCGTGATTAATCCGTATTTGAGACTGTTGACCCGAGTGTTCATTCCCAAATGATCGTCTTTGCTTTGGCTCTGCCCAGTCACTATTATTCTAAAGCTGAAGCTCTATGCTTTCCTTAGACAGTTCCACTTGTTCTGCTTGTCTCAATAGGTGTTTTTAGAAGACGTGTCTTTAATTAAGCTCAAGAGGAGTTAAACTAAGTATTCCAGGAAGGGTTTTAAAAAGCACAAGGAATGAAGAATTGCTAAAGTTTAAATGTTGAAACATTTTGGCAGAAATAATAAAGTATGTTCATTACATTTGCTAGGAAGGGGAGATTGGAATTCCACAAACTGAACAATAGCAAAAATTTAACACTTGGGTATAAGAATATTTAGAAATAAATGTATAGGGTGGTGATTTTCCAAGTGGGACTGAAAGTTAAATTAAAATCAGATCAAGATGCACGAAAAGGTATTGCATACCATTTTAGACTGGTGTTCTGTGATACACTGACATTATTTTGGCAATATGAAAAGTAGCACTTTTATGAGTGAGTTCACACTGCCCGAGTAATTTCAGCCACAGAGCTACAACAACATAACTGGTGAAGAAAGATGAATATGATTGATTGGATAGAGTGCATGGATTAATAAGTGTCAGAGCAGAGAAAAAAATGTGCAATGAAGGGAAACGGAGCATGGGAGGAGAAGGAAAACAGGTGTTGTGGCTTACTAGAAGGTTTATGGAATTTGGCACAGAGCATTATCCCATATTTAGTGAAGCTGATGGCAAAGCTCCCATTAACTTTAATCATGCAGAATCCCGACGTTTCCCAGCGTATCCAGAAAAAAAGGGAAAAAAAAACCTGAGAGATTGTAGAGGGGCAAAATAATAATGAAAATATGGGAACTTGGAGAACAGCAACACTGAACAGTACAAGCTTGTTGGGACCCAGCCAACAGAAAACAGTAATTTATTTATAATAACCTTTGTCTGTCTTATTGACCAACTGAATACAACTACAAAGGCAGAATTGGTTTAAAGAATTCCTGTTCTGTCTCTGCATCTACCTAAATAAATATTCAAATATTAACCCTTTTGCATTACTGTGGCTCAGAACAGCATGTCTGTTATTTGTTGGTTGACCGTGATGATTTAGAAAAGCTCCGAGTTATTCTGCGTAGATGCTTCTAGCAATGAAGGTGAGACAGTAGTCACTTCTTCCTCCTTGGGGAAGAATAGCTCATCAGGCAGATGTATGTTCAGCCAATTTATGTGTCCTTAAATTTGGTTAATTCTCTTCAACCTTAAAGTTGGCTACAGCACATCTAAACAGGAGTAGTGGGGTTCACTATGAGATATCTATTTTGAATGCTACCATTTCAGTAGGAGAATAACTTCTGTTTTCCTGATCAAACCACAGTTGTCTCAATCTGTTCAAAGTCCCCAGAGAGCGTGTGTTAAGCTGTTCAATTTGCCACATATTGGTGAATTTGTCTTTAAGATATATTTAGCCTCTGAGCTATGTCTGACAATACCTGGCTGTAAATAAGCTGTGCACATTATGCAGAAGGGAGGAAGTCTCAAAAACAGGTTAAAAAGAAGTCAGCCTGATCTGTACTTAAATTATCACTTTAATTTTTTTCTTTTTTCAGTAGAAAAATCTGAATCACAGAAAAAGGGTAACTAAAAAGTGTTCTGATTAAGAGGTTATGAAACAAGTTGCTTGATGTTATCTTGGGATATGGGACTGCTTAAAGGAAGGCTTTATGAATAGTGGAGAAAGAGGTGTAGTCTTTATGGTTATTATGTGGTATAGTCACATTCAGTGGTGTATACCATTTTCTTTATTGGATTGCATGACTCTGCATTCAGTGATCCATGACCAGAAAAGGTCTTGGATTAGTTTACTTCGAAAAGCCAATTGTCTGTAGTCACAGCACTATGAACAGTTTATAATTATATTTGAGAAGTGCTTGGACAGAGGAAACAAGAATTTTTCACTGAATGGATTTTTAATTCTGAGCAGCAGTTCCCAGAGTTATTTTCATGGACTGTACCTAATAGTTTGGACATAGAATAAGGGCCTTATAATAAGAGTAATCTGTGCCATAGTAACTTTTTGTTCCAAGTCAGTTACAGGATGTTTGTATGCGAGAGAGAATCCAGCACCATTATTGAATGAATCATTGAGAGGGACTAATGCAACTGACTTTTCTAATGGTTATTTCAGGCAACATAACTTTCTGTCTCTGGTGGATGCCAGGCCTTCTTGATAACTCCTGTTTCAGAATATGTGTGGGAAAAACTTTCCTAGGCAGCTCTGTTGATGTCACAGCCAAACGCTGCTGTTCAGGGTGGTATGGACAGCCCTGGTCCCCCTCTTCTTTATCAGAGAGATGGCGACTGGGCTTTCTTGGCTGGCTGTTCTTGGTTTTCAGCTCATGCATCAGCCCAGAATATCTGTTACCTCTGTTAGGAGCCGGCATCTCCTCTCTGTCTGGTAGAGTGATCTCTCACCACCCCTGCTGCCAGATGTGGTGTGTTATCTCTGAGACTGATCCTAGTGCAGATCCTCATTTTCTGGCAGCCCTGGGAGGGACTTGGTGGCTGCAGCAGCTGTGGTAAGCAGCAGGTTCTGCTGAGGTCCACCATAACTGAAAGGTTCATGTATAAACACCATAAAAAGAATCTGAAGGTTGCAGTTTTGGCAACCTTAGCTTTTCAGCAGGGTTTCTGTAGAAATTAGTGTTAACTGTGATTTAATTTTTATATATTTTAGAACCTGCAATGAAGTAAAATGGCTTGAGCCGACTTGAGGAGCAAGGAAACTGCACAATTAATCATTAAAAAAGTGCACATATTTTGCATTAATATATGTTCAGGGACAATGATTATATATGCTTGTCTAATTATAATGATTACTACCCAGTTATTTCTCTGCATCTGGAAAACCTAGTACCTTTTGCCTTAGGTATTCAAACTCAAAATTCTCCAATTATCGTTGCCGTTACAATATGTTAATTACACATACTTCTGTCTTGTTCTGTCCCTGACTTTTACATGCCCATCCATATAAATTCTTTGTGTTGTTAAAGTGCCTAATATTAGGTATAGATTTTATAGGCTGTTTTCATATTGGGAGATCATATATTTATGTAACCAAAGAGCAGTGAAAAGCAAAGGACAGAGGCAGTGCACACATGGAGCTTGCTGAAGCTGTATTTGCAAAGAAGATGAAGAGCTCTGGGAGTGGGAGGATCTGCTGGTAGGCAAGCAGAGCACTGAGTTTGGGAGAAAGTGGGCACTGGGCTAGGGTAGTATCTTGAAGGACAAACCTGTTAACAGAGATGATTATTTTTTCACTATTGAAAACCTTATTTGGTGTTTACTTATTCTGTTAATGTCTCAGAACTTTTTTCTTTTTCCAATTCAATATGAACTACATAGGTCTATCATTTAGATAGATACATCCATCTTTAAATCTCCTTAAATGCTACTTTTCTGTCTGTTACATTTATTAAGCACTTGACCTCATTCATGCTGACAGACTTCAGCTAGCTGAGTGTATGCCAGTACTGACAAGAGACTGATTATAAACTTTGCTGGGATTTGAATGAGACCTAAATCACGGATCATAAAGGCACATACAAATTGTCAGTGCCTGGGATTGTGTGTCTTGATGCTTGATTACAAAGCTGGCTCTCCCCAGCATATTCTATCGTCTAGCACTGGAAAGCTCAGCATGATAAGACAGTTGTAAAATTCTGCAATTCTCCAAAATCCAATCAAGTATGGATTATGAGTTTAATTCCATGTTTCATTTTAACTGTGTCCAATTTAAATCTGTAGGGCTGTAGAACTTACCTTATGAAAGTTTCTGTGATGAAATATTAAGCTGCAGCACCCAGAATAGGTATGTGAATATAGGTTTTAATTTAGTGTTGGGAGGAGAAGTCTTTTGAATGTAGTAGAACAGTGACTTTCACAGGATTTTGTGTAACACTAGAAGGTATTTCTGAATAATTTCCTGACAAAACTGACAAGAAGGCTTCAGAAAATTTGTCGCATTTGGAACTTCTAAAATGTATCTTGGATATTGATGTCTACATGCATGGAACCAAAGTAGTTTTCTCTCTCTCTGTAGTAAATAAAAGCGTTAAACATTGATATGCCACTCACTTAAAAATGTCTTAAGGTGCCTCTGGCATAAAGCGTGTAAGTAATTTGGGACTACGTACTATCTTCCCTTGCTCAGGAACACATTTGAAAATGTGCTGATGGCAGGTGTAACAGACTGCTATTTAGGAAGTGCTGCTCAAACACTTTCTTGTCTCTACTTCTCCATTTCGAAGTAAATGTGCTGTTTCTTCTCTGTCTGCCTCAGACCTTATTTCGCTGATCATAGTAGAAAAATGCCATCCAATACCCTAAAATGTCATTAAAGGGTGATATCTGTTGCTCTGAAGTGGCAGTAATTGTACCTTGTATTCAAGATTTGTGGCAGGGCAGACTTGCCCATCAACTGTGATTTCAGGTAACTATTTAAATCTTTAGTATGAATGTCTACAATCCAAAACCATTTTTGCTTTATATTACCTGCAATACCTCATTCCATCCTGCTGTAAGAATAAACATGTAGCATCTGCATTCAAGACATTAAATAATGATATTGCAGATAGTTCTTTATGGAAATAAGTGTTGATATAAAAATATTAAATATGGGTCCTTGTGTATTATAATTATGCTCAACTCTGAGCTATTTTTCTTCTGCTGTACAAGTAATCTACTAGCAAATGATAGGTTTACAAATATGCCTCTTGTTAGAATTATGATTCCTAAAGTATTCAGTTTAGATGTAGGATCTTTTATGCTGGGAGAAGCCAGTATTATAGAAAATGCAGTCTCCAAGGGAGTGAAATACACAAGTCACACAAAAGCAGGAGGGAGAGAGTAGTATTATTCTTATCTCAGTATTAAGTATATAAAGAAACAATCCACTGAAACTGAATGACTTGCCTTAATGTAATCCAAATTTTTTTGTGGTAAAGCCAAGGAGATGATTTTGATTTCCCTAAGGCTTAACCCCACCCTTCCTTCACAATATTCTTTATTCAAAAACAATCCCTAAATCCTGTTCATATCAAGCGAGAGCAAAAGAAATTTTTGCATCTTGACAGGGACATGGTATTAATTTGCAAAGAATGTCCAAAGGTTTGACACTACAAATCCTGCGATACCTTATAGCTAATTGATGTGTTCCTTGTCCCCAGGGTATTTGATACAGAGATTAAGGGGGGGGGGGGGGGGTCATTCTTCTTTTACCTGCATGTAGAATGCTATCTGTATGTTAAAATATTCAATCTGCTTACTCATTATTGGCAAGAGAAACAAATTTTGAAACTTCTTTTGGCACATCTCCATCCCTAAATCTGCTGCACATAGCTGTTCTAACGTTTGGTTTTTTTTCCAGAGTAGGCACAGTCACTCTTTGTCCTCTACAGAGCAGATCAGTGCACAGGGAAATCTCATTTCAGCCCCAGTACAACTTGACTCCTGTGGTGTTTCAGTACTTTATTCTGGCCATCTGTGTCTTACTGCTTCAGCAAGTTTCCTTTTAGTATTATCATTAAGCATTTTCTGCACGCAGACTTTGCACTTGGAAATGAGCAATGTTGTGTTAATCTAATTCTAGTGAATCAGCTAGACTGTGTAAATTTGCAGGGACATGTTATTTGGACCAGAATACATATTTCCTTTCCCCTCTCATTCCATATTTCCTATTTTCCTTTTTTTTTTTTTCCTCTTGCTACTAGTCTTCCAGTCACTTTCCATTTAGATATCTGTACTATTGCCCATTACTAGTTACTTTACTCGGAAAAGAAACCCTGACTTCCTCAGGAATGTGGTGCCTCTTTATAACTGAAAATTATTCATCAGGTCTTCTTGATTATAAAACATGATGCAAAAACATTTAGGCAAGAGGAAGGGTTCACAAAGCAATTCAATTTATGGCATTGATCTTGGATTCCTGTCACCTGCTGAATATTATATGCATAATACCCAGTGGTGTTAGAAAATAGTTGTCCTTTCAAAGAAAGTAAGGGAGCTTCTTTTGTAGAGACTTTTCTACTGCCATTCTGCAAATGTCTGCTATTTATCTCATTAGAGATCTTTAAAATGAAACACAAAAGCAACACAAACCAAAATAAAAGCCAGCAACACATTTTCTATTAAAAAAAAAATATAGAAGAAAAGCAAGGTTTCATCTTTCTAATTAATAGTGAGTAACAGTCAGATCTCTGTTAGTGATGAGATGCCTGTTTCATTAGCTATTCTTCACAGCAAACAGATGCTTCCTACCATAAAACATTAAACATCTAAATAGATGATGAAAAATGAGCTGATATGGCAGTCAGGAAACACAAAGAAACTTCATGAGCCGCAGTATAAGTGGGGGAAGAGGGAAGGGGTAGCTCAGTACAGAAAACTGACAGCTTCTGCATAGGCCAGAGTATCACCTGGATCAGGCTGGCATGTGCAACTGAGAACAGAGGGCTTTTGGGCACAGGACCTCTATGTTTGCAGTGCTACAGGGTCCTGGAAATTTCTCCAAGTACAAAATGCTTCCACTTCTAGAAAGCCAGTGTTCCATCTCCTTCATATTATACAACACGTTTTCCTCTGTTTATTGGCTTTGAGTTCAACAGAGGGGGCCATAACAATTCAGGAACCATAAATCCCTCTCTTTTTGAGCTTGTGAAGCCTGGTCCAAGGAAAAACACTGTAGTGAATGTGTTCATACATTTTTTTTTTTTTCTTCCCCCCCTTGGCTCTGGAGCACACTGTTTTGCAGGATGGCTGCAGAAATGCAGAATGCAGAACAAGCATGAGGGGCCCCACTGCTGCAAGGACAAGCGGGGTCGTCCCAGTGAGGGTGCAGACAGCTGCTGTCGTACAGCCCTGCTGTCACATGGCTGTAGGTTTTGTGTCGTTTCATCACTAGTGCAGTTCCAGAAGCTTGTTTTGTGGTTACTTAAGGAAAAAAGTTTTGTTCTTCTCTGTTGCTTTTCATTGTCTTACTGACAGCTTTGCACTGCTCAGTTGCCTGGGTAGGTGGCTAGGCTGCACACTTTTTAGTAGTCCACTTTTTGTGGACATGAGTTAAGTCAAGTTAAATGTTCACTGGGATTTTTTGACTGAATGTGGTGCACAGACACTGCTTATTTGTTACCCTTTTTATAGCTGGTAGTGACAGACACCCCTGTAGTAGGGAGCAAACAATTCTTAGCCTTATTTAATATCTCCATTGTGTAATAGGCTGCGCAGCCCTACTGAATAGAAATAACTCACTTAACAAAAATAAAGGGAAAGAAATGGCATCATGACAAGGCTGTTCATAATGACCTGCATGAGATTTGCACAGCAGTGATTTAATCTGAACAAGACTGTCCCTATTAAAAAAAAAATCTTCTCAGATGAGTGGAAGAATCCTTCCTGATCCCACCACATGTTGGATGAGGATGTTTGTAGATGAAACTATATAAAGTTGAACCTTGAGCATTCTTCGAATCTCCCAGAATAGGAATTGAATTTAATTCTTTATTATCTTTTGTGTCACATGAATTTGCTTTTTTTTTTTTTTTCACTCAGGATGAATGTAAGTGTCAGAAAACTAAATTTGCCATAATGGGTGCTTCACAGCAGCTGAAAGTCCTTGGGTGAAGGACTCCAACTGCCTCCAACTGCTGGCTTGTGCTGTGGTCTGGCACCTGTGAGCCAAGTGTGGTGAGAGCCTTGGATAATGAGAGAGGTTGATGAATGTAGGGTAGTTTGACTTTTTTTTCCCCCCCTTAATAACAGCACAGCAGTTCTTAAAATATACAAATGCATTTTAAATGTTTGGCTCAGGTTGTCAGATTTATTATTCTTTTAGGTTATTGCAGATGGTAAATTCTTTTTAATCTTAGTTTCTAATGTTCTGTACATTGTTTATAAATTCCTTTACTTTAGGAACATCTGTATTTTGTTTTCCCTAGTGTTATTAAAGTTGCATCAGATTTGCTTTCATAATATCATTATGTGCAGCAGTGCCACCAGATTAAAGAGATTATTATGATTATGAACTACCCATACATTTAGTCCTCAGTTCTGTGCTAGTCTGTGAGCTGCCTGAGTGGATCTGATTTGCAGCATGGCTGTTTTCTACAATATGCAGATGATTAAGGCCTATAATTAACTAATGATTTATACAGCAATTTGACAAAATCTTTTTGCTCTCATTGTCTGCTCCCAACAGAAACCTTTCTGTAGCTTCACAGAATTTCCTCTCCTGACTCCTCCAAACCTCAGCTATGAAACATCCTTCAATTTATAAAGGAACTTAACGTTCCTCTTTATAGTGGTGGAGGTGGGCGTGCAAACTTCACATCTTAACATGGAGCATGAGGGGAAATACAAACTTCAAGAGCCACTAGGTCAAAGAAGAGCTTTTTGCTGCTCTTCTCCAAGTGCAGCCAGCAGCAGTGGCAGCCAGCCATCCTCTGCAAAGGTTAAAGCTGTAAACATGGCTTTTGAGGGCAGAACAACCCCTCATTTCTGAAGTAACTGTACATGTTGCATCTCCTTTAAGCGCCAAGCTGAAACAATAATAGTGTTTAAGGAAACAATGCCCTGTTAAGAGCGAGTGATGCTGGAACAAGGGGACCGTAGCCACCCTTGACTTTGTGACAGCCTGGGAGCCGGTGAGGAAGTACAGATGGAGCCAGTCTGCATCAGCCTCTTCACACTCACTTCTTTTTCTTTTCAAACAGCAGGAAAATATTGAACAGTGCCAAAGTCCAAATGAGTCACTCTGCATACAATAGGAAAAATCATAGAGTGCTGAAGACCACCTTAGATGCGAGTTCAAAAGAAAAATGTGTGTACACATCTTGCATGTATTGCTGATCTTCTTCCTTTAAATTCCCACTATGAATTTTCCAGGAAAACATGTGACAAAAAACAAAGAGAAAGTTCTCTGATTTATGTTCTATTCTAGCATGGCAGAGGAGAATGTTGGAAAAATAATCAGGGTGATGTTTAAAAAATGGGGACACATCTCAGAAAAGTGGATTTAGAGCCCTATCATTCTCCTATTTAAATCAATGGCAAGCTTCCAAGTGGCTTCAGAGAAAGAAGAATATATCCATAGTCTTTTCTTCATTGAGAAAAAGACTATGGACATATTTTTTAGCTTATTCTGTCTCCCTCCCCTTTTAAATACTGAAAATGTAAACCACGTTTAATGCAAATGGTTCTCACGGGTAATAACAGAAGCATCCAGTGGTGTTGCAAGCACTTTGACAATACCAGAAGCTACAATACCACCCCACCCCCCAAAAAAATTATAATAACAATGAGGGACGAGTTTCAACTATTAGAAGTAAACAAGAAAGCTTATATCTTCTGTTAGAGGAAAGGCTTGGAAGAAAAACTGGTTATGGCAAGACAGTATAAAGGGCAGGAAAACTAAGGTTAAAACCAAAGACCATCTGTGAGAATGGAAAAGACCAGAAGCTCAAATTTCTTGGGGCAAATATAACCTTTTAAATCAAAGGAGATGTGCTGATTGATTTCAGTGGCTTTGAATTTAAGCTTTTAATTGGATTGAAATTGTTATGCCAGAACACCTATAGCAGCAAAGGTCTAAAACCAGGTTTTTGCAAGCTATGTTTTTGTCCACTATGTGTGAAGAAGTTATGGTGGAGTCAACAAATCAGGAGACAGTTGTATTTATCCTGCATATGAATTATATTTTATATTTTGGTAATTATATTTTATATTTTGGTCTTCAGACTGTTTTGTTGCACCTTTGTAGTCCCTCAGCATTGACTGAAAAGATATTCATTGTTCATAACAGTTGGGCAAAAATTTAATTCCATCTGTTTCTTCCATAGTAAGTAACTGAAATAAAGGTCTCAACAAAGAACTCCCCCTTGCTAAACACCACATCAATGCTATTTGTGGTTTTATGTCTGAAATTCTAGCTTAATATATTTGGGCAAAGACAAACTGCTTTGCTATGCAGAAGTCCATATGATCAGATGGCAGTGACAGCTGATCATCCAATCTGGTTAAAAAATGCACAGCCATTTCTGCTGTGTAATGGCTTTTGGATTTTTTACTGGTACATCGAGGCAATTTTAGTAGGACAAGATTTTATATGGAAAGTTGTATGAATGAGAATTCCATGTCTCTCTAATGAGTACTTTAATGGTGACACATTCATCCAGAAATCTCCATAGGTTTATTAAAATGTTTCTCCTTCTTTCATAGATTGGACTTGTTCAGGTTTTGTATCCAACTTTTTTTATTATTTTGTTTTACATTGTGCTTACTGCTGATCTGTAAGACAAGTAAAAAATAATGTTTTCTTCAAGAACCTAAATGTTAGCATTTGGATGTTGAAGCCCATCTGTCATTAGAAAGTCTATTTAGTACAAAGTCATTTCTCTTGGATATAGACAGAAGGGTAATACAGAAAATAAACCCAGAGAGACTGGTCACAGGCATTGTATACCCACAGCTCTAGTGACCTCTGGGGCCAGGGAAGAAGTAGATGTGGGGTGTATCAGAGTAAAGACAAAGGAAATTGATAGTGAATTTTGTACTAAAATATTTTTGTATGTCTGATATAACTGAGCAGAATGTGAGCTGCATCTTGAAAGGTGTTGCATTTCAGCCACCTTACATCTGCTAACTCTCTTAAGTTATAGAAACTTATTCCTTAAGTTATGAAGAAATTGGCACTAGTTCGCAGACAGTTTGTTGTGAGTGATCCTAGAAATGGGTGTACCGTCCATAGGTATCTGAAAGCAAGCATTGGCTGCCCCTGTTGACACAGAACCCACCAGCGCAATTCTTGTATCCCTGTCATTCCCTAATAATTGCCAGGGACGCACAGCTGTCTCTAGGAGCAAACAACTCTGCTGCTAGATGAGATGCTTGTCATTACCACAGATAAATCAGAAACTTGAGCTGAATATAGTTGTTCCTGACTAAAGGAACTAAAAGGTGGAGTCCAAAAACTCTGCACTATGCTGTTTTATTATTTTCCTGAGAAAATAATGGATTGGAAACTATCACGTATTAATCGTTTTCATTATATTTCCTTTCCATGTCCCTCTTATATGTCCTTTCTGTCTAGTTTGTGACTTCACATACAATTATAGTCTAAAAGTGCAGGTCATCATGTTCAAAATGTTACACCCGTTTCTGGCAAGATCCTCATAAATAGCCAGGAGCATATGCTTCCTGTATCATCCCCCTCTCGTAGGGACAGAGGCTGTTACTGCTGATAACAAATCAGCTCCTTGGTGATTTGTGGGAATTAGAAGCCAATACAACCTGAAACATTTCTGTCTCACCCAGTCTTACCACTTGATACTGTGTCCTTGCTCAGGACTTCCCAGAATGGTGTGGCCATCACCTCCTGATGCTCTTTGGCATGAACGAGGTCTTCAATGCCCTTGGGTAAAATGACTTTGCTTTTTGGAACAGAATTTTATTTTCTATGTCAGTAGTTGTGACTGATTCCATGGAAACTACTTGCAGGACCTCGGGTTTTTTTCACTTGCATTTATGGGTGATTTGCCATTCAGCATTGGAATTATTTTTGCATTCAAATGTGGTTTCTCTGTGACTGTTCATTAAAAAGAAAAAATCTTTAACAAACTGACATCTAAAAGTCAGACACGTGATTAAAAAAAAATACTCTTCTCAAGATTTAGCTCCTCTGCTACAGCCTGCTCCTTGGATAAATTGCTCTGCAGATCAAGAGTAGTGAAGGAAAATGCTGTATTTAGAACATTTGAAGCTCATGGAACATGAAAGGCTCATTGGCTGAGCTAGCAAATGCTTTTTTCAGAGAGATTTCATCTATGTCAGTTCTGCACAGTGTGTTTTGTGGATCCTTCACAGCAGGAACTGGGTATTACAACAAAAATTTCTTGTAATTTTTGGCAGAATCTCTCACATTCAGAGTAACCCTTTAAAGCCATCTCTATTACAACTAAACTTAATTATGCAAAATAAACCCCATTTCAGCCTAAAACATATTGCAGTTTTGTTTTTTACCTTGAAAGCTGTACTGTTTAAAACTATGCCCTACTTGCAAAAAAACCAAAACAACCAAAAACCCAACCAAAAAAAAAGGAAAAATAAAACCCAAAAAACCTCACTGTTGTTGGGTCTAATCTTAAATAAAAAAGAAAAAAAAGAAAAATCCTAACAAAAACATAATCAGAAAATTCTTTTAATACTGTGCTTGAAAACATTGTCTAAGTGGCTCTCCCTATAGACTCAACCTAGATATCCAGTTTGAGAACCTAATCTCTCATTAATTATAGTTTTCAAGTAGAACTGGTACAATATCCCTGCATTTCTCAACCAATTTGATTGAATGATCAGCCTTACCTTCTGAAATCCAAGGATCATTTCACAGCATGTTGCCAGAATGGTTTCTATTTACAACTCAATAGAAATATATACATGTATTTTAAAGCAAAGGAGACTCAAAAGTAAAGCTTCGGTGAAGGCAGTGTTTGAGGGGTCTGTAACTAGATGTTCTAGAATTGTTTGTAGTCCACATTTTTTATAGCTGATTTGTCTGGGATTTCCCCCCCCATTCTCAGAAGCAAATCTGTGTTGTTGTCTGCCTACTCTGTATTTGTTAAAGCATGTATTGCAAACTCCAAATGAAACAGGTGGAACCTGAAGCTGTGTAGCTTTTAAAGCAAAAATGCCAGGTCATCAGTAAATTTGCAGTATCTAAGAAAATACCTGTGCCTGAGAAGCAAAGTCACTCCTTGCCGTGGCTTTCCATATATTTTGGATTTGATTTTATTTAAAAATGTCTGTGGAATAAAAAAAGAAAAAAAAAATCAGATAACCCAGAAAACTCAGCACTGAAGCCACGCAGGTTGTTGATAATTACTATTGCATTCTCAGTGTTTTACTGATTAATTAAAAGACCTTGCTGTGTCCAATGACACAATAAATTTAGCACTTCTAGGAATGACTTTCTGAGCAGGATATGCTAATGTCAGGGTTATTTTCTACCTTTCTTTAATAGTGATCCTACATGCTGCATTATTTTTAGAATGTAAACTGTTGATAAAAAGCTCAGTAAGGATGGCCTTTAAAGAAGCCAGGATGATTCTTTCCCCCTTCCACCACAGATTTGCCTCCCCTTCTAAATCCCAACTCAAAGCAAGCACTCCTGCTCCTTGATGTTAAAGGGTGCTACTTCACAAAGAGAAGTCACTATCTGACTTGATACCGCCATTTTTGGTTTCCTAGGGATTACAGGAAACATCACATATATTTCTTTGTAGTACATTTTTCCATTGTCTTCTTTGTCCTACAGGTTTTTTGTTCTTTTCTGACAGGAAAGCTGATTTCCCCACACTGGTGCTTCTGGGGCAGGGAATAATAAAGCCTGGAGCACCCTCCCTTCTCTCAATTCAATAGTAAGCTTTAAAGAAACAAAAATAACCAGCAGGCTTTCTGCAGTGCCTTGATGAGACTATTTATTTATTGAATATCCATTTAAATACCTTCTCCCATAACCTGGAGTGGGAGGGATTTGACGTCCTACCTCGGCAATTATTGAGGTACCTAGTGGGACAATGCAACCTCTTTTCTTCCCACTGTACAGAGAGGAAGAGGAGTGGAGCTGTCTGGCTGTTGGGAAGGGCTCCTATTCCCTGGGCTGTCAGACCAGCAGGGTGTAGCAGGTAGGAGGCACTGGCAAAGCCCAAGGTCACATTGGAAGTTATGGTAGGAGAGATCTGGCATGTGGCTGCTGGGGTGAAATGGGCTCTGTGGGGCAGCCCAGCAGCTCCACAGTGACTATGGAGGGTGGATAGGAAGATTGCTTGGCAATTGCTATTCAGGCTGATCCTGGAGGAATCTCATTGTGAAAGTTAGTTCAAGCTTTCCACAAGAAGCCTGAGCATTCAGCACTTCAGCGTGTCAGGACCAGAAATGGGAAATGGGGAAGAAAAGGGAAATGATGACTCCTCCTGACTGCCAGATCTCTGTATTTGTGCAAATCTGGCGCTTCATAAATACCAAGCTATGTCCTTGTAACAGTTTAATAAACTATAAACATTCATTTCAATTTTTTAATAGCCTAAATGTGATGATTAGCTGTTGGTTTGGCTTTTTTTCGTGTTTTGTTTTTTTTCTTTTAAAAATTGTAACAGACATTCATTTGTTAAAATCTTGTTGGAAGTAGAGAACTATTTCTGCTTATGTCCCTTGGGAAATTGGCCCATCTATTTGCAGTTCCTATAAAAGGGGATAGAGGAGAGTTCCCAAGGACTAGACTTGAGCAGATTGTGGAGGTCCATCTCATCCTAATTAATGCAGTTCAGATGTGGGTGTTTCCACCTACTCTAAAAGATGATTAGCTTCTAGTGATTTTCCATCACTAGCATAATTTTTAATGCTGTGCAATGTTTGTCTGCAGTCAAATGGTTCTGGAGAAGGAACTGACACAGATCATCTATAACAGTGTATGTGTGCAGTAGAAATTTGTTTCTATCTTCCTACCTTGACCTCCCTCCTCCAGAATTAAATTTTCAGACACACCCAAGTTTACACTGATCCTTAAAAAACCCAAGCAATTATATTTAAAGGAATACAGTAAAGTTGTTCTATTTTTATCTGACTCTTTGTCACAGACTGGGGGGGGTGGGGTAGTAGGCTTTGAGGAACTGTGGTGTGAGTCATTCCAGTAAGAAGATTTGTAATCACGGGCTGTGTATCTTGTTAGTTAATTTGGAGTACAGGAACAAAGTTTTGTCAGAATTTTGCAACAGCAAAATGATTCGTCTCCCTTAGGCACCCAGCTCAGTAGAATCTGAAACTGGAGAGTATAAAGTGCATGTGACAGCCCTCAAGCGTTTGTTTGCCGTACTATGCTTACTATGTAAAATCACCACAATTTTTACTACCTTAAATTGATTGTGAAATGTTGCCATCACAGAGTTTTGGGATTTCTTTACAGTATTTCCAGTATGCTAGTTCGAATAATTGTAATGCAATTTAATCTCCAACTTTTCTGGTTCTAAGGATGTGCCTGTATTATCTCTTTTGTTTGGATCAAATATATCCTCTCAAAGGGAATCTTATGGTAATCCTCTCCTTTCACTGCATTTTGGTCTGTATTTGGGAGTGTGAGTTAGACTGTTTTTGGCCACTGTAAGCACCGCAAAACCCACATAGCTCCATGGCAGGTCCTCTGTCCAATGTACAGATCTCCGGTGTGTGGGCTGAATCAGGCACTCACAAGAGTGGGCACATATCCTGGGGCAGTTTTCTGCTCTCTGCAATGACTGGGGGTTTAGTCCGGCCGGCTGGTGCACAGCTCCTCGTTCACTCAAAGCCTTTTCCTTTGTGCTTGGATGGAAGAACAAGATGCTGAGCTTGGAGCACGCCGTGTGCCGTGCAGCACACGGCGTGCTCTTCCCAACCGGCGCGGGCTCTGTGCTCAAGTGGCACAGTGACTGCTGCCATGGAAACTGCTGCCATGATGACCAGTCCTAACTCCCCTCTTACCAGCAAGCTATTCCACTTTCAGAAAAACTAAGCACAAATTTGACTTAAGGAGTAGGGCAATGTGAGAAAGTTGCTAAATGTTCTGTTGGTAAATGTGAATTTTTTTTTTCCAATGTAAATTAAATTAATTTCACAGTTCCTATCTTTTTTTAATGCTTATTACATTCAGTTTTGCCAACAGTCTCCCAAGTACTGTGCTAACATCCATCTGAAAAGCTGCTGGCAATATCCCTGAAGATTTCCCCCCCTGCCTCCTTTGTAAGTCTTCAGTATTGAATCTAACCATTGAAGGTGGTACAGATGGAAAATAGAGAAGGGGGAATGTGGATATATAAGAATTGATAAAATGAGCATTGCCAAATTCCTCTGCCAAATGCCAAAGTGGAGAAGCTTGGTAGAAATGAGGATTAAAAGGTTCTTTTTAGTTTTTCTCCTTTGTGATACTCCTGTTGATATCACTCTGAGATATCTTGGGGAAACCACTGTGTAATTCAGGGCCAGGGGAACTGACTGAGTGACGAGTCACTTCACTGGCTTGCTGTGCAACCCTTTATTGTTTTACTTCTATGTCATAGTATTCTTCCCTCCCTAGATTGTTAAAAAATAAAATTTTTGTAAAGGATTCCTGAACTGTAGCTAACATTTGCAAAGGATTTTGCTTCACACAAAAAAGCAATGTAACAGCACGATGACATGACACTTATTATTTGGCTTTATGCATTTATTATTTTTCCGCAAATAGCTTTTTGGCTCAACCAAAAGGAGTGCTGGATGAAAAAATTCAGTGTCAGCAACTTCATATCCTCTCTATTGCTTTATTTACTTATTTCTTGAAAAATCTCACTTGTGTTCTTAATTTTACTGGGCACTTGCTGACCAGTTTTCTCATCACAGCAAGACAAATTGTTCTCTGCAGACATTATTTTCACATTCGTTGGTGGCAGGGGAGGAACCATGCCGGTTTATCAGATTGGCAAATGTGATCTAGGAGAACTTCAGTTTAACTTCATAATCTCTATTTTCCAATTACTGTTTTATGTTTTTTTTACTGGTCTCTTAAAGAGCTGGATTCTGTCTTGTCTTGTTTATTTATAGAATAAGTAAAACTAAGAGAAAAAGCATCTGGCATATGGCTCTGGTCTGCTTGGTGCTGCTGTATGAAGGAGTGAGGATGGTACAGTACCATCAGAGCACCCTCCAGAGAGGGTTCTGTATCCCATTGCCTCTGGGATACAGACACAGACACTCTGCAAAAGTCATCCGATGATCTTCAAAGTATCAACAGCAAGGTCATTAAAGACCTGCCAAGTGCAATGACTGTTGGACTGTACAAAACAAAACACTATTTCAGGACTGATGGAAATTTCCATGAAACATGCGGGATGTGAAAAAAAGTCCCACACCCACCTAACCCTTAAAAAATTGTAGGTTATTAGCTAAATGTATTAGTAATGTTTTGTAGATCTATAAGGAAAGAGTATATATATATATGTCACAGTATGTGACGCCCGAAATATAGAAAAAAGTTGGGTTTTTTTAATGCATAATTATATTTACATACGTATGTCAAGTTTCTATTGCCTATCATGTTTTAAGTGTAAATTGGACTGTCTCCTTCATTTTAGATAAGAATTCCCTTTATTTAAAGTATTGCTGCAACAAAGAAAAAAGTAAAAACAAGCACAGGGGTTGGTTCTCCAGTAGAAAAAAAGTTTTGTAAACCAATAGTTGTTCTTTGCTTAATGAGAAGCTAAGCAGAATATTTCTGTCAGCGCTGCTGGTGTAAGGGATTCAGAAGCAGTGTGTGGCCAAGAAACATAAGAAAGAGTGACCTTGGTTTCTTTAAATATTTCTTTGTTTTTCTTCTCTGTTTTGCTGAAGCTGTGCTAATTTGGGAATTTGCCTTATTGTGATCCAAATGATAAATAATGTACTAGCCAAAGCTGCAAAACAGAAATTAAATACCTTTGAAGTTGTTCAAATTATTTTTAATAGTTTAGAATGTTTTTCTTAGTAGCTTTACCCTAAAGAATAAACCTTGAATATGATTGAATTGAAGAGCCACTTTAGATCCAGATTCAATAAGTTTGTTTGTTCTACTTACTCTCATCTGGCTTTGTCTTTGGCTTTTTTTTTGTTTGTTTGTTTGGTTGGTTTTTTTGTTGCTGTTGTTGTTTGTTTTGGGTTTGGGGTCTTTTTTTTTTGCCTTTTTTTAATGCTGATTTTTTTCAGTTTTCCTCTTCTATCTTACAAATTTATTCCTCTTTCCCAATAGCCTTTCTTAATATCATTTGGCCTGGGAGCTCATAAAACATAAATATTATCATTGTTTTACTTTTTAAACTCTTTTAAAATAATCTATTAATGTTATGTGTAGCTATGTAGAATATATAAAATTATGCCCATATATAAAATTCTGATTTAAGTGAAAAATTAAATAATTTCTTTTTGACATGATCTAGCAGAACAGGAGGAGTTATTTGGCATACTGTAAGAGATTCAAGCAGAGGATTTGCCAATACTTGCAATTTGCTTAGTAAAAACCTGAAGATATATTTTTTTAATATCAGGGACACTGGACATTATTCCCAATGGATCTTTTGTGACCAGTGACAGGACTCCAGGAAATGGCATGATGCTGAGTCAGGGCAGGTTTAAGTTGGACATTAGGATAAGGTTCCTCACCCATAGGGTGATTGGGCACTGGAACAGGCTCACCAGGGAAGTGATCACAGCACCAGCCTGACAGAATTCAAGGAGTGTTTGGACAAGGCTTTTGGGCACATGGTGTGACTCTTGGGGATGTCCTGTGCGGGGCCAGGAGTTGGACTGGATGATCCTGATGCATCTCTTCCAACTCAGCATATTTTATGAAAGTGATAAATCTGGTGTCTACCTTTAAATGGACTGAAAGAGAGTTATTATTGATGAGTCAGCTTTGCCTCAATGCATGGAAAAATACTCGAACCAAAAATTAAGTGAAGTATTTGTAAGTACTTTGAAAAAGGAGAGTAACAAAAGGAGCTAAGTTATAGTCAATATAGTCCTGTCAAAAATGCATTAAATCTAATTAATTTCCACAGAGAACTAGCTAATACCCTTTGTCAGTAGAGAAAAGGTATTAAATATTGTTACATTAGAGCTGTGGATATTTTCGTAAGCGAAGGAGATGCAGTCTAGACACAAGATGAATCATTAGAAGATTAATTCAGACTCAAAGGCTATACTCAGCAGTTTTCTGTGGTCCACTATAAACTCTTTTAATTAGCTATCTGGATAGTAGGTTAGAGAGCATTCTCCTTATCTCTGTAAGGACATCCTCCTGGGAGAGTCAGCAAGCACTTTGAGGCAGGGATTGGACTTTGAGATAAGCCCTGGCGTGGGGAGGGCCGGGGAGGATCATGGCATTGCCCCTCGGGCACAGGACAGAGCCACTGTCTTTGGCAAGAGGTCAGTTTGGCTGCCAGTGACCACACATGAGCCTGGGAGAGATGGGGAGAGCTGCAGGTGGGACAGGGCACACAGTACATTCCACTCAGAGGTGGGAGAGCCTTGGAGCTGGTTTGTGGGGTCAGCCTTGGGACACCACTGTTTTTGCAGGCATGGGCTCTTGGAGGTGGTCAGTGGCCAAGCAAGTGAAATTATCAGAACCTGTGAAACTGAGAAAACATTGCTGAATCTAGAGCAGACTAGAAGAAAGCATGTTAAGTTTTCAAATAAGTAAAATGGTTCCACCGAAGCTGGATAAAACAAGGAGTTAATTAACTGTGTCATGAAAGGTTTCAGTTAGATTTTAGGGGAATGTGATGGCTAATCATAAGGTTAAATAAGTATTGGGATAGATTCTTGGAAAAGGCTTTCATTACTAAGGGCCTGAACAATGAAGTTAGAGAAGTATCTGTCTTCCAGGAACATCTGACATGCAGTTTGATCCTGCTTGGTGGAGGTAAAGAGCTTAACGAATGACCTTTTTTTGTTTCCCTTCCAACTTTATATTTTAAGATTACATGATAAGAAAAAAAGATTCCAGAGCAAAAAGATAGCTTTGTATTTCAGTCAGTGGAGAATGTTCTGAAGAGCTGAAAATCACATTTTGAAAGTGGGCACATGTGCAGTTTGTTTGACAAGATCCAAGAAAATTTAAAGATGGGCCCATGCAACCTTTAGAAGACCTCTATCTCCTTTTCTCTAATATGCTAGCAATTAAGGTGTCTCTTCTTCTCCATAATACCATAGCATTGTTTGATTTATGGAGTGGCTGATGTTTTACAAAAATATTTTCCCCCTCCATCTATAAAAGCAGCTCCCTTGGACGTTTTTGATTAACATGGAACAAAGAAATTTTATTTCACTTGAGAGAATATTTGTGCAGTACTAGAAGAGTGTGAACTTTATGGGGAGTGTTTAGCAACATAGATTCCACCTATTTTCCCACATTTGCTTTGTAATTTCAAGTCAGAGTTAAAAAAAAAAATCAAGCTTTTCCACTGAACATTTTCCCTAGTAAAACCCTATTAAAACCATATTTCTGAAACAAAAATTACAGTATGACCAAAACATTTGGAATGTTCTCACTGAGGCGTATCTGCAATACTTGATAGTTATTGGCATCTTAGATTTATGAAGGGCCAGCTGTGAGACATTCACAAAACAGAACTTTTGATTTATTTATTATTAATAATAAGCAGAAGTCTGCATTGAAAAACAAATTGCACAATGTGACAAGCTAAGGAAATGAGTAAATTCCTTGTGCCAAACATGTGATTGTGCATTTGCATAATGAATTCATTTGCTCATAAATGGTCAGAAAAATGCCCCTCCCCATGTACAAAATATTTCATGCTTTGATTTTTTTTTTTTTAAAGTTTGTATGATGAATAAACATGATGAAACTGCATTTAAGCTTATATCAGAAATTAGTTTTATTGGTGGTTAGCAATCTGCTGTCAGAAAGCCATCAACTTATCCATGCGATCTTTAACTTTGAAAAATACATTATTTTTCTTTTTTCAGATATTCATGGCTAATTATTGTATAAATGTTTACAGAACTACTGGGGAACTACTGAAATTCATTCGGTTTTTCAAGACAGCTTGCCAGCTCATGCAGAGATATGAACATCCATCCAGTTTCCCACTCATAGAGAGTTTCCTTTCTATTTATCACTGATTCTATTTAGTTCTACTGAATATCTACCTGACTTCTCCTTCAGATTTATGTAAAAATTTAACAATACTATTTTAATAAATTGTAGTTTCGCTTTCTTTTTTAATACATCTTTGGTTAGGATGAAAGGTTGTAGCATTTGAAAATGTACTTGTAGTAGTCAATTTCTGTGCATGCGAAGATGTTATTCCTGGCAGTGTGATAAAGCAAATAGTTTATTAAATATGTGTAAGTCCAGTTCCTTTAGGTAGGGGCCATTTGGAACACCAAAGTACTCAGAGGCTTCTGGTTGCAGATTTATCTAAGTGTTCTTTTTTTTTAATTGAAGAAGAAGATAGATCTGATCTAGTGCAATTCTACCAAAATGCCAGGGGCCCAAACCATGTGCTATTTAACCTAAAAAATAGACTCTGTTGTTTGACTGTATTTTATAATCTGAGGCAATATATAAACAAGTCCTCAGCATGTTTGCAAACCATAAGTTATATGAATAATATAACTGGATTATATATTCAAAATGTCTAGCTTATTAGAGCATGGTGTTTAATATTGTGATATCACAGAATAATACTATCAATTTGTGATTGCAAATTAAGTAATTAATAGAAATTCCTGTAGACTTGCAGTGGGATTTAAACCAGTACTATTTTCTGCAGCAATGTATTCCAAACAGTAGTAGGTCTGCTTCCTTACCATTGCTATCCAATGACATTCTCTCATTCCTTTGTTACGCATCTGGTCTAAATTTGGATTAAAAAGTAGGAGCCATGGTGGTATTGCTTACATTAATGACATGGCTCTCTTTGATGTCAATAAATCCATACCACATTAGCATTATAATTCTCTTTCAGGTCCCGTGGGTGTGTATGATATTGCATAGGTAGTAATCTCACATAGGTCTATGCTTGTTAATTATGGAAATGTAAATTTAGAGTATAAAATCAACTTAGAGTATAAAATTTTATAAAATTTTATAGAATACCTATTTGAAAAAAGTAAATTAGAGCTCCAATCTACAGAACCCCCTTTTCAAAATTGATAATTGAATATGGCTTTCTACCTTTGAAACTGCAACATCGGCAAAAGAGAACCAGTGCTCATTTTGAGTCATGTCCAAAACCATTTCAGTGAATGAAATGCACCTGTTGAGATCAGTGACCTTTGGCTCACACTCTGCTTCATGCCTATAGGGGTTGAGATATGTAAAATAGGTGAATATATATTTGATGGGCCATCAGGTTAGAAAAATGTCACCCTACATGGTTGTCAACCAGCTATCAATTTCTCACTTATGTGGTCTCTAAGTCTCTAAAACCCTTATGGATATGGTGTGAAAGATGCAGAGGTTTCCTTTCTGAGTGTTTCAGCAAAATGCTTAAATTGGATAAAGCTGCAAAATACTGTCTGACAGTTTTGAAGCCCATTTAAAAAATCTGTGTATGATTTTTTTAAAATTGTTTTTGCATGACAGCAGTCAAGGCTGTTTACTGGAACATGGACAGAAAAGTCAAATTTCATTTAAAAGTGAAAGCTGAGTCTTCAATAAAGCAGGTAAAGAAGTAAACTCAACTCTATAGGATACATTTAGTAAGAGCTCCTGAAAGTTAAATAAACAGAACGGTCATAAACATCTAGTTATGGCTGGTTTTCAAAATCCGATATTCCTGGGTTTTTTTGAAAATGTACCAGGAATACTCTGGTGAAATTCATGTTCGTATTTCAGGCTTAATTTTAATGTCGTTCTTGCATGCTAGGTCCTTAATGTAAAGTGCTGAGCATGCTTTCTTTTGTCTACCAAACCTCTGAACCTCTTGTTTAACTATAATGACGAGCAAATCAAGATGTCATTTCTGATAGGACGGAGAATTTCCGGACAGCTCATTTGTCTGTCAATAATAAAATCTGATCTTCCTAATACAGGCCAGATTCTGCATTAGAGATCAAATAAAAATAAAAAGCATGTGATGAGGCTGGCTTTGCAAAGATAAAATTATAGTCAAAATGCTGATGGATATTTATTTTATGATAAGTTTTCTGAAGCAATATTAATAGTTGCATGAATCAGAGTCACTTCTCTAAAGAAGGATCTAGTCTACTTCACCCTGCCTTGAGATTTTGGGAAGTTAGACATGCGTATCTCTTGCTATTTTTCTTCCTCCCCTGTCTTGGAAAAAACTGTTCTCAAACAGGTCTGTACTCTTTCTGTGCTGGAAGAAAAAGAATATACTGGGAAGCAGGGAACATCCTGAGGTATTTGGAAACCAACCTTTGTGTAGACTCACTTCTTCTGGGTGAGGAATATCTTGATGCTAACTACTTGCTTGGATATTATGGTAATCTACTATAAGATAAAATACAGTAAAAATACATCATCAACTTATATATACTAAAAATATAACTCAGAAATTTTGTTTAGGTAGGTAAAGAAGTGAAATGATGAGATTCTTCACCATTATGATCCACCTAGTGACAGATCGAACCAAAACCATGTTTCATGAGGTCCAATTCTCTGCTAGCTGCTTTCTGGCTGTTGGGGGTTGCAATTCTTTCTTATTCTGTGACTGCCTTGCACAGAAGTATCCCACTCCCTGTGAAATATGCTTGTTTCTATAGCCAAATTCTGTCATGTAGTCTTCTAGGGATTCAATTCAGATCCAGATTTGGTGAATGTTTTGATACGTCTCCCATCTTGGTTTGTATGTAAAAATCATGTCTGCAGGCCTGTCTTCATCCTATGTGTTTGACTAGCCAGCAGGTGACTATGACTGGAAGGAAGGCCTGATGCTCTTGTCACTTTCCAAAGGTATCCTTTCTCTCAAGGAAAGAGCTGATGTGAGAGGCTTTGGTTGGTTACTGGAATCATTCAGACAGGACTTTCACTTTGCTGTCATCTCCGTTTGGTTACAGCATTTTGTGGGGATGTGCTATAAAGTGGATCCACAAAATAGTTCAGGTTAAGAGTAAACTCCTCAAGATGTTATTATTCAACAGCATAATTTCTTTATAAAGTGTGTATGTTCAGTGCAAAGGGCCTCCATCCTCTGAAACTTGTAATTGAAAATCTCTAAATTGTAAAAAATACTTGATATGCACATCTAAATGAGATTAATGTATGCACCCACAACATGATGTTAGCTGAGCCTAAACATATCAGTAATTAAGCATTGCAGGATCGTAATGTATATGTGGCAACCACAGCTAAAATTGATACTGGAGAAACCAAATATTCTTGGAAACTATTCTTTACAAGTAAATTCTAACAGTGATTACCTCTGTGCTGTAAATCTAAGACCTCTGAATATACAAGAGATCATGTATCAAAAAAATATGAATAAAATATAAATAATAGTAAGTTCACATTCATTTGGGTTTTCTCTGTTTGTTTCTGAGCATCAATGGACCTTTCATCCAGATATATAAATAAGAAAAAAAATGAAATAAATATGCTGATAAGAAATCCCCGATCAAATTGCTTTCAGAACCAGTATAAGCTTTCTGCATTACTTTGGTGTGGATGAGTGGTTTTTTAGTTGTTTTTAGTTTTTTTCCTGGTACACCCACATATCTAGTTCTGTCCAGCTTCCAAATCTTGTGCAGTCTCAGAATAACATCAAATCAATACACATCCAATATTCCTGCTTTTGCCTCAACAGAAAAGATCTAATGGTGCTGACAGTCTTTGAAAAGCTTTCCAGTTGGCCCAATATGGAATAAATTATCCTGAAAAAGAAGTAGAACTCTTTTCCAGCCATGCTATTATTGTAGTACATTCTATCAACAGTACCTTTAAGTGTTTAATAATACATTACAGGCTAATGGGGGATACTACCTTTAGTACGGAAAAACTGGTACATTGTATCTCCTGTTTTTTCTAAGGCAGTTACTCCTCAAAGCAGGAACTGTGAATTTTCAATTGCAGCTTCAAACGTTGAGCCTTTAAGAAATAAACAAATTTAGTGTAAAATGCATGTATAATTTCCTTAGGAACCAGTTAAGGAAGAAAAAGGAGTGTGGTATTATGCTCCATTTTCTAAACATAGGTGCTAACTGTGACTTTGTTTCAAGAGGTTCTTAAGCGTCTCCCTTTAATTCTGAAAATGTACGGATGCTAATGTGACTTCTCATGTATTAGCGTGAGACACACATGTGCTAAGGGATGTTCTTTTGCCATAAAAGGAGAAAAAAAATCTAATCTTGTGTGTCTTGTTTCTTCTTCCCTGTTCTTTTTCTTCTTTGCAAATCTCCTTGCCTTTTTATCCTCCTCCTCACAAATTTGACTGCTCATCTTCTGCCCTTCTGGTACTTATTTATCCATTTACTTCTCCAGACAGGTCATCACACACATTTTGGTGAGCCGTATTAGATGCAATACTAGCTTAGGCAATTTCTATTACCTCATTAATGTCCACAGCCCTTCTGTTGCTGCCTCTTCAGCAGTGCCAACACAATTGTTTGTAGAGCTGTGCAGTGGAACACCTTGGGGTGAAAAAAATGTAATAGGTATTATTTAATAAAATCTGTTCTCAGGGTACTCCTCTGGCTCACCGTACAGGCTCAGATGTGGCTGGTTGTATGACTGAGTTGCAGTTAAATGAACTTAAACACTACAGAGCAGTGGAAACAAATGGGCAGTCATGGAAAGGGGCAGTCCTGTCACAGGGCAGTGCTTACGATGGTATTTCTGACAGTACCTCATATCTCAGAATAAGGTCCAAGGGCCACACTGCTTTAAGAAATGAACACAGCCTGATTTCCAGATGAGAAGTTCAAAAGTCTGTGGGATAACAAGTGATGTAACAGGGGACAGCTTGACCTCTTCCATTTAGGAGGAAACTGTCTGTACAGCAGTCAAAATTCAAAAGGTCGTGTCTACTGATGATCATAAATGGTTTTAAAATATCATTAAATTCATAGGAATGCAGGCTATAAACAACTGGAGTTTGCTTGTTTGTAACATCTTTAAACTTTTGCCTATAAAAAGTTGAGATGCATTCTGTACTTAAAAAACACTTGATAAGATTCCATGTGAAATCAAGCCTTGACGCTATGATTCCAAGCTACAGAACCGCACTGAAAAATCTGGGGGGTTGTCAGAGATACTGTAGATCTCATACAAGGGTGACACTGTAATCTTATGTGACATTTTAAACATGTGGATTTTGTTCCTATTCTTTTTGTACTTTTTTCTGATGGTGTGGTGAGTCTGTCTGAGTGTGCCTAATGGAATTCACCTGAAGCTTGTGCTAGTAGTACTGTCTGCACTGGAGCAAGATGGAAATTTCTTAAGTCTAACTTTTTAGAGTGAAACTCCCCAGATAGTTGTATAAAAAATATAAAAAGGATTGTTACTGTTAAGAATCAGAAACTTTTCCCACCAAAATGTACAATAATTTTTTAATAGAAGAGGAATTTTATTATTAGCTTGTTATCAACAAAACAATTATTTTCAAACTTTTATTTAGTTTGGATGTTTAGAGAGGAAAACAAACAGTCAGTGGGTCAAGTATTTATTCTGGCCAATTTTCAGCTAACATCATTCAATATATTTTTTTAAATTAGAAAAAGATTTCTGTAGAGACTGTTTTGTGTTTTTAAATGCTCTTGGCAGGAAGGATAGGTATAGAAAAGACATTCTGTATGGAGCTGTTTGCTCTCAGATTTTACCATTTATTCTCAAGAGCTAGGTATACTGATTGGGAGTACAAAAGAATAGGAAGAAATAAACCAAAACCCTCAACAAACACACAACAAAAATGCCCTAACAAGATTGTTGTGGGGATTGTAAATCACATGACTGACTGCCATTAGCACAGGGCTATTGTTCTTTATCAGCTAGTGGATGGAAAAACATTTAATTTCCCCTTATCTAACATTGCTTTACTTTTGGTTTGCAACCAGACCATGGTTATACTTTACAAGATTAAAACTCACCTGAGTAATTACACCCTATTAGCAAGGCTAAAAGGGCAATGAGAGAGAAATAAAAAGCATCAGTAATATTTTAGCACCAAGAAGGCATGGGAAACTGCAATAAATTTACAGTGAAATTGGGGTATAGCCAGGAAGATGAGGACAATATTCTTTCTCTTTTCCCTTGTCTAGGGTGAATATAATTCTTTTTTCCCCAGATACAATTTTCTTCATTTTAGGAGATTCTGGTTTTTTTGCACAAACCTCCACAGAAACTGTGAATACCTTATATCAGCTAATTTTATTTCAAAGATATTACCTTGCATGGTATTATACACTAGTATATGGCATACTCCTACATTGCAAGTAACTGGGACACTTAAGACCTCAGACTGAGAGAAGTCAGTAACTTTCCTAATGTCAAATATGAAAACCTTGATTCTTTGGCATTTTGGTTAAAGGGACTTTCTACAGCCTTGAGAGTTTTTGATTGCTTTGGCCCTTCTTGCCTATGAAACCCAACTCCTGGAGTAACACTGAATTCGGAATGAATGACTGTGATGGGTGACATTAGTAGAAGAAGAAAGACATGGATAATGTGGAGGTATTTCTCTAAGATTCCCATTGCTGTGGTTATATATTATTATCACATAAATAGAACCAACACATTAGTCCAGAGCTTGCTTTGGTTCCGTGTTTGTGTAGCAGCTGGAGTCTGTTGTTTGTAGATTAGTGACCCTAATAACTGAACCCAGAGCAGATGCCCCAAGGTGCCCAGTCCTTTTGGCATGCAGAAAAGGTGGCTCCCTAATGAGCAAGCTCTAATTATCAAAGTCTTAGGGGAAGAAGATTGCTAACTGAGATGCACAGAGGTCCAAAAAATAGAAGAATAGAAGATATTAACTCTGTAATGGTAGTTTTAATTTTGATTCATATTTGAGATTTTCAAGTTTGGAACTAATTTTTGTCCAGTCTTTGGATTTAAGAAGAGTTCTGTTTCTACCAAGTGTATCTGCATACTTTCCCTTGAAGAACATAAGTTTACTTCAATAAGGTAGCTATTTCTCAGTAGCAAAATATATTATTTTCCCCACAACATTTCTAATTCCTTCAATTGTTCTAAAATTTCCAAAGATTAGCATCTTCTTATAGGTGATAATATTAAGAATACAAAATATTTCTGTGGTGTTGCTTTTTACTTATCTGTTCTCCAGTTTCCATAGTTGAGGATTATAACAGTTATTCTTCCTGATGGCAAATGCATTCATTTATTATTTACTTGGGATGGTGGTTTACAGCAAAGATGCGTGAAATTGAAAAGAATGCTATCTGAGGGAAGACCAGATGTACCTGTTTGACCATCAGCCTGGAAATGACTAGAGCTGTTTATAATTTGTTGAAATACTTGGGAAAATTTCTGCTCAACCTCTTTTCTTATTATTTTCTTATTATTTTTCTTATTATTTTCTTATTATTGATAAAAAAACCACACCAAACAAATTGCTTTTGACTAGCACAAAAAAATGGTGATGAATTAAAAACAGAAAAAGGAAAGGAAATATAACTGGGGAGCTGGAAGCAGAGAGCTCGAAAAGCTGGAACAGAAGCCGTCCCGGAATATTCTTGTGAAATTCTCTCAGTTACATCTTTCCACCCAGATACTTAGCAGAAATGTGATACATTTGTATTTGCTAGGACATATGCTTGCTATTTTCCCTCATCCTTTTTATCTGCCTAACTGTTGATAGGAAGTACAAGCTCTGTACGTGGTGCTAAAGTGAAGTTGCAGATCTAGCTGATACTGTTTAGTTTGGTGCTGATGGCTGCCTTCCATTTCCCCCAATGAGAGTTCTCACTGTTCTGATAAATTATAGTTGCTGCCAATGGACCTTTTCCTTCCCTTTCTTCAGCTCTGCAATCCAGCTGTCTGTTGTGTACAGGGAAAATAGCTGACTGCCCAAGGTTAAAGCAAGGACATTTTTCTCTTGCTGGAAAGCTGACAGTGAGCAGAGTAACTCTGCCTGAGGAAAAGGACTTAAAATATCTTATTGGAAGATCCTTCATTTCACTTGATGTTCATGCATCTGCTGGTGGTAGTGTATAACTCTAAATCCAAGGCAACAATTTTTATTCAAATTATCTCAAGTGGAAACTCAAAATTTTCCTGAACATTTTAGACATTGCTTTAAGGCATTTGCTTGCCTTTACCAGCCAGGTGTTAGACACCATTTTGTTTCAGGAAAGGAGGTTTTTGTTTAAGATGTATACAATGAAGTCTCTTCTCTATAACTGGTATTTTACCTTAAATATAAATCTGAGATTAATGCTGTTGAAAGAAATTTGAAGTTTGATTCATATCCTAATCTGTACTCAGCTGGGGGATCTTGTCAAGAAAGGTCAAACTTCAATATACCAGAAATTTGGTTTAACACTGAATAGCAGCACTGTTAGATATAGAACTCTGAAACTTCAGTACCTCAAGACACTGACATATATCTTGTGAGTTGTAAGGAAGACTGTAAAAATAATTATTTAAATAGGAAAGAAACTTAAAGGGTCACTTAATACTTGTTCAGTATTATTTCAGTCAGTGAATTTCTGGATCCTAAGCGCTTGCTATAGATATGATGTATTGTCAACCTTAAAGAGTTTTGTCAAGAAAGTAGTAAATATCCTTTAAATGTCAGAGCAATCAAGAGTCAAAGGAAGGATTCCAGCTGATTCCTCACAGAGCTGAAAGTAAGAATAGCCTCTCTTTGTGCTGCTGTTTCAACTATACTCCACTGCTGGCCAGCTTAATGTAAGTTTGAGCTTCCTTGATCTGCAGTCAGAACTTTCTGCTGAAGATGAAGAGATCCAAGAAAGAATAACTTTCCAACATTGTCATAAAGTTTTCCTGCATCAGACATATGGAAGCAAGTTGCTTTAAAATTGTTGGTTCTGTTAATGACCTTCCTATGAGTTTTTTGGTCTAAGATCTAAAAACATCTGCCAGAGCCCAACCACAAGTGTTCACAATCTCACATGATGTTTTCAGTTCTCTTAATAAAAGTACCAACATGAAATAATATTTTACCTTAACTCTGCTACTGTAGTATGCAGAAAGCAGGTGAAAAGTTAATTCAAAAAGGGAAAAGCATAAATGTAAGGAAAATATTTTCAGCATGGGATTCAAGAGTATGTCATTAGTGAAAAAAGGAATTAATATGGAAAGAAGGCCAGAGCAATACTGTTTTTTTGCAGTACTATATTTACTAATAAACTATTTCCTGGTCTCCCAGTGGCTTAGCATGAGGTTGATTTAAAGATTAACATCCACATCAAATTGAAATTTGACCCTGAACTTATGCTTGAACTGATGTCTGTGGTATTGGCTTGCTATCCTAGACCTGAATTCAATCCCAAGTGACACAATAGTTGAAAGGTTTTCCTGAAAATATTGTATTTGAAAGTTGATTTACTTTCTAAATTTGAAAATTAAAATACCAGACCAGTTTAATTTTCTGTGTGAGTGTATTATTCTCAGAATACACCTTGCTGAAGTTGTAGGATGATGAATGTTACCTATACGTTGAACAATAAACGTTTCTTTTACAGATTGAATTTTAGATTTATAGGACTTCAAATTCTTGCCAGAGGGTAAAACACTAACCTATGTATCTCACACAGAACTGATGTTTACTCATTTTTAAATCAAAGCTGATCAAAAATCTCTAAACAGGGTTCTGTGTAGGGATTGTGTTATGAGCAAACTTTCTGCCAGGAAAGCATTGTTTTTTCTCATGCTCTTGGCATTATTTGGGACAGACTCTGCATCAGGGATATGTTTCCCTAAATCTCAGTTCAATTTCTATTAAGAATTAAAAAATTGTTAAGTATCTTTATCCCCCAGCTTCAGTGAACAGGGCTAAGCACTTAAGAGTTGTTACACTTGTATGGATGCTGTTGGATCATACTCAGGTTTCCTTCTAATTTTAAGTAGTAAATTCAAAAAAAGGTACCAGAGCACAACCCTTACAATTAGAAAGGGGTTCCTTTTGTATCTCATCATATTTCTTGGCTGAGGTTTTAAAAGACAAGCCAGATTAAGTTGGACAAGGTTAAAGACTGAGCTCCTGTGTCAGAAGAGCTGTATGTGACTGCAGTAGGATGCTCCACTTTGCCCTGTAGCTGTCTCCACTTAAATTACCTGCCAGCAAATACATGCGGTTCACATTTGTTACCATGAAAATATGAATAAATCTTAGGTATTGCTTCATTTCCATCCTTTGCTTGAGGCTCAGCAAGCATATCACATTGCCACATGCCACTTTTCCTGACCTTGTATCCTGGAGAACTTTGAACATCTTAATGGCCAAGCATGAATGATGCATAGCAAGAACAAGCTGGTCAATCAAGAATCAAACTGTTCTGAAAATAAACCTGTTATGGACAGTGAATTATCTTCATTTAGTACTGTTGGTGCTGATTTTCTGTAAACCAGCTGTTGCCAGTTTTACATGATCAAAGATTTCTGAGGAATGAGCATGCTAATGGAGTTGAATGTGTAGCAAAATTACTAGTTATACTATGTTTCAGAAATGTGATTAAAAAATATATATATATATAATGAATCCTTAGATCATGATAGAGGCATAAAATAGTGAGTCTGGCTGCTGGCTGTGAGTTGTGACCTGTGTACAGATCTGGCCTTGGATGTGGGTAACTAGCTTAAAACTTGAATTACAATTTAAGAATTTCAAAGCTCAGCAGGTGATTTCTGCCTCCTAGAGAAAAAATAAGAAAGACTTCTTATCATAATCATAAGAAAGCCTTTAGCATTTTAAATGCACTATCACCAAGGACAACATTTCTTGTCTATTTTCTACCTGTAGGAGAAGAACTCTTTCCTGAGATGGGAAAAGATGGTTCTCTGTCAGGCTTCACCTGCTCACGTGTCTGTCCCCACAGGCACCAGTGCTGAGGTTATGTGGCACCATCGTGGTCATTCCTGCGCTTCTAGGGGGGACATGCCAGGGGTGGCAAAGCAGAAAGGCTTTATGGAGAGAACATGTTGAAGTGATTATGGTTTTAGCCATTTCTCCCTGCAGCCTTCTTAAAAATTGAAGCACTTGCTATAAAATAGTGTTGCTGTTACATATATATCTTCTCAACAGGACTAATTATATAGGATCGTAGAATCGTTTAGATTGAAAAAGGCCACTCACATGGTCGAGTCCAAAAGTTAATTGATGTGAAGTGTAAGTTTTTTACCTTAAATTCTTATTGCTAGTAACAGTAAACATATTCGGTGTAGGTAATTACAGAATTTCATTGCAGAAACAGCACGTACATTCAGGAAACATTTATTTCTTTGTGCATTTGAATGCAAGTTAATATACAGCAAAATGTTACTCAAAGGCAGTGTGATTTGTTTATCTAATTAATTTAGTAACTTACTAGAAAGATGCACTTCTAGATAAAGAAAGGTACCCTATTGGTACCTTTTTATACCTTTATACTTTCATATGAATTTAAGCATATGAAGTTCCTTAAGGGATCAAAGAATTTAAAAAAAAATCAGTTACTCAGTGGCACATTTTGTATCTCTTACCTTTATTCAGTGCAACACAATATAAGGGCTTATGAAATGCCTTTCTTGTTTTTAAGTCCCAGACACTGTATAAAAAGCAGAACAATTAAACAAGTTTCTACTTGGATTTTAGCAAATCAATTATTTTTACTTGAAAAAAATTGCATTTAGATTTGATCATATATGCTGGTTTACTTAAAAAGCATAGCATTATTTATATACTTAGTCATTTAAAGAAATCCAGTATTTATCAAAGCAGTATTTACCAAATCTATATGGATAAAATTGGCAACTTTATTATTAAGACTGTTCACAGAAAGCCCAAGTCATAAATGTTAAGTGATTTCATGCTTCCTCTTCAAATACCTTTTTACAAAGCTTTTTCTGGTGTTCATGCAGCTTTACTCTGGACCTTAAGGCTGCTGCTCATGCCTTAGCTTTATTTAGCCTCTTCAAAAGAGGTGAGGGGAGATGATCAGACTTTTCTGCTGAGAATGTAGGCTTTTTTCAGCTTGCTACCTTTCACAGGACTGGCAGGAAGAATCCAAACTGGTGAGGGAAAACTGCTTTTGAAATTTCTGGGTAACATCTCCTGTGTTGTCTATCTTGTTCTTTCATCCCAGGCACTTTTATTTTCAACACGAATAATTGTCACAATAGATAATCTTCACAAGTTTGAGAGAGCATTATTTGCACTGTTGAATCTTCTCAATGATCTTTACTCAAATATCAAAAAATCTTCGCAGAGATGGGAAAACCTTTTCATTCCCAGACCAGGGAAACAATATTGCTGGTAGAGAAATCAACCCAGCTTCGCTATAGAAAGGAATGTGGTTATCCAGTTGCTATGATGGAAAAAAATAATTACACGTAATTTCTGCTGTCATTCTTGTGGCTGTGGTTTCTTTTCCACGGTTCTGTTTCAATCTCTGTGACCTTGCAGCTGCTGCAGCCATGTTGCTTTGTCTCAGTAATGAGGCCTTAGCTTTTTTTCCTTTATGCTGTGAAGACCGTGACCCATTGACTTATGATTTTTTAAAAGCTCTCCATAGAATTTAATCCAGTTGTTCACATCTGGAAAGTAGAAACATAACTGCCTGAATTTTTTTTTTCAGTGGGGGGAATGAGGAGGGGAGGAGAGGTAAAGGAAAAGATCAGGATTTGGATTTTAATTATTTCTGCTTCTTGCTGAACTAGTGTTATTGATTTGTAGAAATTTAACCTACACAGAAAGAGAGTCCCAGTTTTATTCTTCAGGCAGTCAAAGTCTAACATTGGCAAAACAGTTTTAACATAATTTTACCTGCCTGGATACAGTAGCACCAATGAAAGGATGAAATGAATGATGAAAACGAACAGATGAAAATGTAGCAGAAGATTCAGAGGTCATTGTGAGCAGCAGCACAGCAGTGTCCCCTCAGTGGAGAGCATCCCTCTCTGTGACAGATGTGTCAGCCTCTCCAAGCCACCCTTCTGGCAGGCTCATTGCCATTTCCTGGGAGAGGCCAAGGTAATAACCAGTGCATAGTTTATTTGATGGGGCTCAGTGCACCATTGATCTCTCCCATCAGTGTGCCTCAGGGGTGAAGCGCAGCTGACGAAGGAGGGGATGGCGCTCTGGTATCAGTAGCTGCTGTCTAATCCAGGGGGAAAGTTGCATTTCAACAAAAAAGTACAGGAAAGTTGACATGCAGTTATCATGCTGCCACACAGTGAAATTCAGTGAAGATGAAAGATAGATACCCTTTAATAAATAACTCATTACATTTCCTAAGCAATTGAAATAACTTCACTGTACAAAAATCTTCATAGCAACATGCAGTTATCTGGCTGCTAGCTAAAGAAAATACCTCCACATTAAAACATGCCTTCGTCCAGATTAAATGCAACTTTTTGAGGTTACTAGGGGTTTCTGCTAAAATAAAATTACTGTCAAAAGTGGAATACATGTCTCATTAGAAATGTTTGTTGGTTGGAATAGGCTTTACAGGTGCATTTCAATCAGTCAGATTCTTCCAGCTTACTCAGAATGGATTCAAGCAGGTAGCAGAAAAAAAACTTTGAGTTTTGTGGGTTTTTCATTGTTTGGTTGTTTCCTTTTTGTTGTTGTTGTTGTTGTTGCTGGTTTTTGTGTGTTTTGTTTTGTTTTGGGGGTTTTTTGGGTTTTTTTTTGTTTCTTTGGGTTTTATTTTGTTATTTTTTTCCAACCTGTTCTCCAAGCCCAGCACATATTTCTTGTGAAGGAGAATTGCTTGCAGTGGGAGCCAGTGACCTGAACAGCAAGCCCACATATTTTACAGTGTGGATGTTTTCATTGTGCTGATTTGAATACTTGCAATTGTATGGCTGCTTGTCTGTGTGTAGCAGTACATGGACACCATTGCATACTTCTCCAAGTATTACAAAAACCAGAAACAAGAGAGAGAAAAACAGTTTACAAAGGAGAAATCTATGTTTACTAATGCCATCTACAAGCTGAAGCAACCTATAAATCTAGAATGCTGATGAACGTTTATTTATTACTGTGCAATCAGTGAAATTAGTAATGACCTGGGCAGTAGTTTTCTTACTGAGGCAGTAAGAAAATTAGATTCTTTTACTGGCAAAAAACCTGGAGCACTAGGGAATTGTAAAATGAGATCTGGGAAATTTAACAATTTGTTGGTAGTACAGAGGTGGTGGAACTAGTCTGGGAAAATGCAAGTCAACATAAACAGAAAAATTTATGATACAATATAGAGTTTAGAGCCTATAGAAGGCCTGAACTTTGACTTGTGACCCGTGATGCGACAGGATTTATTTAGCTGCCATGATGATATACCTTTCTGTAAAATTAAATGTGATAATATCTACATGAATGCATTTGTTTCTGAACACCAGGAAAGCGGAGGAATGCTAAAGAAATACCTTAAGAAGTAAAGGGAAAGGTCAAACCTAAAGATGTGTGTAACACAGCTAGGTGTCAGATAAAGAAAGAAAGATCAGTACAGCTGCATGACGAATGCCATAGCAAAAGAGAGAATATTCTCTTCTATAATACTATTGAAATTTTCATCATCAGGTGTGATGAATATCCTATTCATTGTAGTTCTCTGAAAATGAATGAGTTGTGATTTTTCTTAGCAATAATAAAGTTCCATAACTTAAAGATGTGAAAATAAACTGAAGGGGAAAAGGCAATATTTTCAAAGGTTTTGGTAAATGAATAAATGCAGCCATTACAAACATCTTTGAACTACTTGATGTGCATCAAGTAAATCAATCTGTTATACTTTGTGTATTTTGGCAATTTATTCATTGTGATATTTCACAAGTCAATCTTCTTGACTTTACACTTTTGAGGTAAGATTGGTCAATATTTTTTGATTTGATGGTCTTTATAACAAGTTCTGACCCTAAACATTTACTCACTTTACATTGTAGGTATACTAAAATGAATCATTATGAAATATAAAGCTTAAAAGTTGATGAATGTGGCATAATGGCTGATTATAACTCTTTCTATGAAACCAGTTCTACGTGCATTTCATTAATTCTTAATATTTTATCATCGGATTCTTTCCAAGTCATCTCTCTTCCTTATTGATTCATTCTGATGATAAGAAAACTTATAGATACCTTGGAGTTACTCTTAGGGAAAAAAAAGTACTATATAAAAACTATTTTACAGGCTAGACACCTTGATCATATACTGATTGTTCCTGAGCTATAAATAAGGAAGTATGTAGGTTCACTGTTTTTTCAGGAAATCCAGATCTTATTACTATAAAGGGGGAATAGAAACAACTTTTGGAAAGACAGTTAAAGTAAATGGAAAGAAATTAAAAGCCAAAGGGTTTTTTTTTTTTTTAGACAAATATTTTTTTGTTCTCTTTCTTGTGGAAAAAAGAAAGTACATAAATTCTATATCAAGCAGTGTGTTCTACAGGTTAACATCGCTAGGTATTCAATATCCAATCTATTTGGACAAGAAAAGCTCAGAAATTATACTTCTAACCTGGTATTTCAAAATCATATAAGGTTTTTGTAGATATTTTTGTTCTGGCGCTGTGCACCTTTTCAAGTAAGTTGGACATCAAAAGTACTGTAGCTGCATAAACATGAGAGTTATAAGGAAAATATTTTCGTTTCTTTTTAAAGATATCAATAAAAAGTGGGTTACTGATATGTTTGGATATATCTTAGTGAGTTTGAATTATGTTTAAATATATCTTGCTGGGAGTATGGATTAATTTGAGAGCACAACATTTCTCAAGTGTCTCATCTGTTATTTTTAGATTGTGCCTTATTTGCAAGAAATTCGCTGAGTGAAGATTTTTAACAGAGCTTATATAGAACAGTCAAAGGGGAGCCCCATTCATTTACCCGTGGTGCAAGTAGTAGGTTTAGAATTTGGGGTTGTGTGTTTTTTTTTGCTTCATTGACTAGATCGGCTCTTATTTGTGGAATGTAGAGTAATGCCATAAAACTACAGATGTGGTCAGAAGTGCCTCTGAAATATCAGGTGGTCTTATTCAGATATGAATAAATTTCTAAGTATCAAAGGTAGAAATATTTCCTCTAGAGCCAAGTTTGTGAATAGTCATTGTATCCTTAGTGATTTGAATACTTTAAATTTTACAGGAAATGAAAAACATTATCTGAATTTGAAGTTTTGGTTTATCAGTGCTTTTTCATAACAGCAAATTCAGATTTAGTAAATTAATTGTGCTTAATAATAGCATGGAAATCACCTAGGTAATTTCTGAGTCAGGAGGACAGGAGTGAGCTGTGCTGCTGGTTACAAAAGCTGTGAATGTGCTTTGTGTGCATTTGGAGCACAAGTAGCAAACCTTTAGCATCTTATCTGTGATATGATCATAATCAATTCTGCTTATTTCAGGTAGTTCTACACTAGTACTCTCTACCAAATAGAAAAGGGCATTGTAATTTCATTGGTATAAAGTTACCAGGAAAATTGAGTTGTCTGGGAAAGCATTTTGCTCTGCATTTGGTTTTGCTCAAAAATAGAGGCAAACAATTCTAAAGGGAAAGGGCCTGTGCTCTTTTATCCAGGACTGGCTATATTTTTATTTTAGTGAAGGAGTAATTTAGTACATGCTTTATTCAATACACAATTGTGAAATTAAAAATTAAATTCTAATGTAAAGTCTATAAAAGCAAGCACACCAGAGATTGAGTCCTACAGATGAAAACTGTTATCACTGTAATGAACAAAACTGAAATAATTGTTGCTAGTATTTTGGCAGGCTTTTGCCCTTCTGGAGTTTCTAAAATGCATACAATAAAGAAAAGACTAGTGCAACAATTTTTGTAAAAATCTCTACCAACACTTTAAAGCTTGTGCATGACTCACACTGGCCTTTTCATCCCACACATGTATTATAACCATGACTTCGAGGAACAAACTCAGATTCAGTAGTTGAGTGAATTGTAGTGAAGTGGCAGAAAGACTGGGGATTGAACCATCAGTGGGACTTGTGCATTTTTGTCACTTTTCAAGGAAGATGGATTTTGATTTTCATGCAGAAAGGTTGGTGACAATATTCTACTTAATATTGAAGAAGACTACATTGACAACCCAAACAGGTAAACTGATGTGTCACAACCCCTTCATAATGATCCAACCTGCTTAAAAAACTGAAGAGCTTTACTATGAAAGTATTATAGTCTCTTGGGTTTTTATCAGTTTCATCGTTTCTAGATTTTTGACTGTGAGGTCTAGGATTGGCAAGGGTCGGGGGGTGGTTACTTTTGCTTTCTTTTGTTTCAAATAAAAATCTCCTGGTTTGAATACTCACTTCCTGAAGATGTTTTCAAAATACTAATTGCTACTACAACATGGCAACTAACAGAAGGAGGAAACCCTCTGCTGTGAGGACCCTGCAGCCAGAGAAGGTGCTGAGCGCTACCTAGAGCCCTTCTCTGGCTGGGAATGAAAGTGCTCCTCCAGCACACAAGCAGGGGGAATATTCCTTTTAATAAATGGAAGAGCTTGCAGGAAACAAAATGACATCTGCATCTTTTTGGTACTGCTGTTGCATATACAACAGTTGACAGTCCTCCAAAAAGTGAAGCAAATGTTCCAGAAGTCTCACTGTAAATTTTATCTGCTCATTTATGGATGGAACATGAATTAACTGAAGTGAGTCTTTCCAGTCTGCGGTTCTCCCATGACTAGATAAATAACAATAAAAGAATTAAAAACAGTGTTGCCCTAGGGACAATAAGTCTCTCAAGATTACTAGTTTATATTTTTACGGCATCAGCAAGGATGTAGATTTGTAAATATCCCAGACTGCCCAAAAGGGCAATAAGTTATTCCCCTTTTGTTGTTTTCTTACGTAATATACTTCCTTATTTTCATAAAGGAGGAAATATAATGCTGAGAACCAGTGCTAGAAGTTGCCTACTCAGAGTCTTTCTCATAAATATGAGTGAGTCAGAAGTTGCCAATTTGTCCAGGAAAAGCTATGTAATACCACCACACAGAGATGAAAGAAATATATTTTCTTAAGGATGCCTTGTACTACCAGAGTTTTAAAGACTGATTAATTATAAAGGTCAGAAGTTAATCTTTGTTTTCAGGATAAAATCTTTGCTTTGGGAAAAGACTTGAGTCATTTACTGTCAGTAGTGAAGGCTTGGATTACGTTAATTTATAGTTTGTATTCTGCCATACATTGTTGTGAAAAATGCCTCTGAAGTGCTATTATATTGAAATGACAGTGTCATAGGAAAGCATGTGTAACAAAGTCTGTGCTAAAGGATGTAGGTATCGTACTGGGGTCATTAAAGTCAAAAGAGTTCTGCTGTTAATCTCAGGGAAAGTATGATTTCCACCCACCCCCTTTCTACTAGGCAACTGCCAGTCTTAAAATGGCTGATTGGGCTGGAGTTTCCAGTAAAATATTTCTCATTTTGTAGCTAAATTCCTTCATTGTGTGTCTTATTTCTGCCATCATGTTAGCTGTTAGTTCCTGGGAAGCTTTTCAGTCGACTGGCTGCTGAAAAGCCTCTCTTGTGCCTATGGGACACTGTAGACTCAGTTTAGTTGCTTAAACTTTCCTATTTAGTGCCACATGAACTGATCTGATGCATCTGAAGCACTCATGCAAGAGATATAGAAGGAAGATAAAAGAATATATGAGCATTTAGTTCAATGAGCCATTGGTTACACTGTGGCTAGTTTATAAGGATATTAAAACAGTATTCCACCAAAAATACGCAATTTCAGAAAAGCCTTTGTATTTTATTGTCTTTTTCTGATTTAGTGTCTTTGAAGTATTTCTTTTGAAAGTATAATTTGGTTTTTAAATGAACACTAATTATTGCAAATAAAAATGGGACTTAAAGTCTATACATAATATTGAATTTATGGAAGACAAATTTGGTTCCTTTTATTTTTTAAAATTGAATGTCAAAAATATTCACTTGATTTCAGTCTGACCACATCTCCCACATTGTATTCTTTTAGTTCAGGGCCTGAATTAATATAAATGCACCCTTTTTTCAGCCCTTGACTTTCCCACAAAATTACTATTGCAGGATTTCTTTTGGAGTGATTCTCTTACAACTTCTTCCAGTCTGAAGGACTGGTGGGATTTTAAACACCCTGTTTTCCTTTGTGTCTTGTCAAGTTTGATGGCCGTACTTTGAGCCAGAGCATTGCCCCGTGGTGTTGTCAGACCTCCGACTCCTCCCCAGTCTTGTCTTACTGATCTGGGCTTCTGGCAAGGAGATGTGGATTCCAGGGCCTGCTGGGTAGCTGAGAATTGAAACCAAATCCTTGAGTGGTATTGGAGTTCTCATCTTCAACATCTTTAGCTTGCACTCAGCTCTGAAAGCTTGGGCTTTGACTGGATGGGATGAATCCTGTTGTCAGAAAGTGAATGGCATGCTGGAATAGGTCTGCCCTGGATAATGGCATTTCCTCATGTTTTATGGCCTTGGTGTGAAGTTCTGATGCCATTTAGTAATAATTTCTCCTTCAGCTAAACAGAGTCAAGGTTTGTTCTTTTTTTTTTTTTCACTTGAAACTGGAGCTGTGTCAAGTTATCTATATCGTTCCTTTAGAAACTTTTGTCAGCCCTTTGCCAAGATAAATAATTCCCTTAGTAACATAAATTGAACTGTTTTCATCTCATCTGAATCTAAATGATCTACTGATCTGTTTATCTAATCAGCCCATTTTCTTTCTTACCTATTATATTGACATCTGAATTTTCATCTGTGATAGATTAAGTTTAAACTAACTGCCCTCTAATGCTTTGGTATTCTCTCAAGCTTCCCTCTCTGTTTCTAAATTACAAAAGATGTTTCAACAGTTGACTTTAAAATGATCCCCGAGTGACTTATATATTTTTTCTTTTTATTCAAACTTCAGTTTTACAAACTAATGCCCACTTAGAGGGAATTCTTTTTAGTAAATATCTCTGAAAAAGAAAATGTAAAGGCTTTACATCCTTTTTCTATGACACCTCTGTAGGACTCTATATCCTGCTTCCTAGTTCCTCAGAAAAGGGGGAATCGATTCACTGAGGTAGTGGTAGAAACTTCAAAGAATGAGTCTCTAGCACATTATAACTGAGAAAAGTTTATTCATGCTTGAAAAAGCTCAGTCATGGCCTGGATACTGGCATCTGTATTTACTGCTTTTAGTGTGCTGTACATATTTTTTCCATACAAAAGGGAAGAAATATTCATGTGTAGGATTACTGTTAGTAAGAAGTCATGATATGAAAGATGCCATGGAGCTGAAAATTGTTCTCAGTATATTTAAGTCTTGATTTTTACTTTTTTTCCCCTTGGTATGACTGAATATCCCTACTAGACTGAAACTAGGTCAATGAACAGATAATTTATTCACATAACTACAAGTATTCTTTTAGAGTTTTTGGTTTAACTGTTTTTCTTGTTTATTGTGATATATATTAATGAGATTTTGGTATGTTCAGCTAATTTCCATTGGCTACTAGATTTGCACAGTTAACTACCACATGTGTAGAAAAGGAGGAGCAGGTTTTTCAAGGTGCAGTAGGATGTAAAATTTGCCAGTAAAGTTCAGCATTTTCATTCCCTCCCAGGACTGCAATGGAATAGATGAAAATATTTTATTGCTCCATTTTAATATTTATTTATGGGTTTGCCTTTCATGCAGTGGGATTTGAAACCACACTACAAAGCAACAATGAAATGTGAAACTTTCAAGAGGTTGATTTTAGTTTTGAAGGCATTGTTGTGTTCCTGTTGAAAAAAAGTGGTGATGTACTGCAATTAGTATCTGTGCTACAGAGAAGAAACAGAATTATTCTTCTGCATACAGAATACTTGTGAAAAATATACAGTCCAAAGAGTTTTTATTGGTTGGTGGCCACAGAACTTCATTTTGCCTGGATCAGATCTATGCTGGCTTTTTGGTATTTTTTCTTAATACTCTTTAACAGTTCACCTTAATCTAATTTTGATGTTTAGTATTCCTTTATTTAAATAGTATCTCATTTTAAGAAAAATATTTTGAAGGGTATAATTACACCCTCAGGTTTACATTAACATCTTGTGAAATAAGATACATGTTAAATTAGTACTGGTCAGAAATTAACTACTACCATGAGGCCTTGGTGTTTCCTTGTGTTTAACCGCTAAAACGGTGAAACTTGGGAAAATATCTAACTTCCACCTCTTCTTACCGACACAGAATTTGTAATGCTTTCAGCCAACCTGATACCATTTCAACTAAAAAACATAAGAGAAATATAATTTTTACTGCAATCAATAGCAGATAGAAATAATCTCCTGTAGAAAAACTACTCATGAAAGCAAACTCCATCTTCAAAAGCATTGAATCAAACACCATCCTGTCCAGCTCATAGTATTTCTTCCTGGAATCTCACTGCACCCTATGATAAAAACTGAGATATCATATGAAGTTTTGTGCCTGGTCACTTTACCCTGGGGCCACTAAATTATTCATTAGCTTATTTGTTCCTGGCTCTATATTTACATTTGCAGCATATCACAGAACCATAGAATAGATTGGGTTGGAAGGGACCTTTAAAGGTCCAAACCCCCTACAAATGAGCAGGGTCATCTTCAACTACATCAGGTTGCTCAGAGCACTGTCCAGACTGGCCTTGAATGTTTCCAGAGATGGGCATCCACCAGATTGCTAGGCAACCTCTTCCAGTGTTTCACCACCCTCACAGCAGAAAAATGTATTCCTTATATCTAGTCTAAAGCAACCCATCTTCATTTTAAAATTACCCCTTGTCCTATTTTGCCAGATCTTGCTAAAAGTTTTGTCTCCGTAGTAATTTTATAGTATTTTATCCAACCTATGACCAAACCTTATTTGCCAAACCTGCCTTCTCTCCTTCCCCTTCTTCCCATCCCCTAAACTAGAATAATGCTTTTTCAGGATGTTAGAAAATGTTTCTGTTATTGGAGGAGAGCTTGGAGTACAATCAAAACCAAATAGAAAATGTTGGAACTACTTTGGCTTTGTCCAACACGTTTCAATTTCTTGCATGAAATCACAAAGGAACATAGGTGCCATTCCCAAGGCATGTGTTTATATCCTTTAAATTTTTAAGCAGTATACAGACCAAAGTAGATATCTGAATACAAGTGTGTGAGGAAGGCGTTCCAATTTCCAGATTTTAGACAAATCAGACATTGCTGTTTCTTCTAATAGTGGTAGTCCTGCACTGTTCAGTGATTTAGAATTTGAGTTTACTTTCTAAGAATATGTCTTTCAATTTACTGCTCCAACTGCTTCAATTCTGAGTTAATGATGAACACTGTACCCTTTCCACAGCTTATGTTGCTACAGAAAGAAGTATTATCCTGCCCTTTATAATCTCCTAAATTTTTTTGGAAACTGTATCACGCTAATCTGTTTCTTTGTATTTTCACAAAAAAATAGAAAGATCATCCATTCTGGGATCTCTTTTGTAGATACACTAAATACACTCAATATTTTCCTTATAAGACATTGACTTTTCTCACAATGCAAAAGTTTTTTTTTCTATTTTCTATTAAATAAATACTTTCAAATAAAGTTGTGTTATTTTTGAGCTTGTGTAGGTGATATTATAATATGTTTTTAATTGGAGAAAGAACAGTAATAGCAAACTCAGTGTGTTATGCAAACCAGACCTTTTAAACATGCAGAAGAATAGTAGAAGGATCCCTTGCATTTTTTTTGAGCTTATTAAAGAGATCGATACTTATAAAGTGGACTAAATGCTCCTCTGCCAAGGACAATTTTCCCTCATTTTTGGGTTCTCATGTTTCATTAACTGGTATCAGTCCTTGAAGGTGCATCTTTTACTTAATAAAACTACTCCACAGGAACTCAGTGTGGTTCACAAGGATTTAGCACTGTAATACTTCAATGAGGGCTGCAGTTGGTGAGTGGGAAGTATGTTCAGAGACATGGCATAATCCCCAAAGAATTGTGCATCATCTTCTGGCATAAGATGCAGGTCTCTAACCCTGCCCTGTTCCTTAGCCACAGACCAAGGAACAGACAAGAAGAGAACAGGTGTCATAATATGTTTAGTGTTAGGGTCTGTAGAATGTAGAAGGTTGTATGTCATAGTGTAGGGTAGTTTCTGGAGTGTTACAGGGCTATCTTCAACACTTTGACTTATGGTATTATCACAGTAGCGTTATCCAGTATGACTAATAGAAATATTTTATTCTGCATTCTGATTTACAACTTTCTATCAGTCTCCTGACAAAGGCATGTTTCTAACTTATTTCTTTAGCTGAGAAACATAAGCAGGTGCTTCAGTCTTGTACTGACACAGAAGTATGGAGGGGTATTAGTATTAACGTTTTAGAGAGAAAAATCACTGAATTCTTTCATCCTTATCTGATTTCCTTAATAGAACACATCACACAGACCAAAATACTAATTTTCTACATTTTTACATAACTTTTACGAATAATTTCTCACTTTTTTGTTTTTTCAAATAACACACTGCTCTTAAGTATTACTGAGTCAAAGAAATGTATGAAAATGAAATTGTCATGAATATTCTCTTGCTAAACAGGCTAAGCTCTTTGTGAGTTCAAAGGCTAAACTGTTGCCAAAATGAAATTTAAACTTGTCTCTGCAAAACATCTGTGCTCTCAGAGTTACCAGTGATGTGTCCCTTTGACCTGTTTCATTTGAACTTCACTGGAAACGAATTTTCAGACTACTAAATCTAACTTCAGGGTGTGAATCACTACTGGGTGATGATAGGTAATTGGATGGTGAACTCAAAAGGGGCATGAGAGTACCGGAGCTCATATGTTCTCAAATGAAACAACAAAAAAATTGCAGGTTAGGGATGGGTGAGGGTGGAGTTTCTCTTTATTATAAAGAAAACAGATTTTGCAGTGTGTTTGCTTTATGACAGTTAATTTTTATATCAAGAGTTGAAGTTTTTTTATGCATCATGTATTAATATAAGTGATGATAAGACAGAGACATACTGGGTGGATGAAGCATTCTTATAGCAGGCAAATAAACCTCTCTGATCAGATGTTTTGAGTGGAACAAGCATGAACTTATTCTGCTATTGCAGGACTTGTAACATTCAAGAATCCTTAGGACTTCTGGATGGCCTGACCTGGGAGAGGGAAATCCTTGCCCACAGGCTACTTGGCAGCTCATCAGTTATTGTGTGCTTGGTGGTGAAAATAGCAGAATGTGGGATAGACTATGTGATATACACATACTCATCTTGAAAAGATGAGCTCTACTAGTCCTGCTGCTTTTATTTCTGTATGGAAGAGGCTGGATTTGCCTCTGTGCTGATGAAATCTGCTTGTAAAATCATTCTTACTAGAACTATTCAGTTCCATTAATGAAACAGGTTTCACCTCTATTTTCTGAATCTTGGGAAAACACATCAGCCTTGGGTTTCCCCAAGGTTGTAGTAATTGTGTCAAATTGTCCTCTTGGTAGCAGTCCTACCTACATGATAGGTTTGCTGGTGTTTTGAAAGAGAGAACCTGTCTGCTCTATGTGTTTGCTATCTTGTTTCCATCTGAAATGACTTGTGTTAATTATTTTTTGCCAGCTATGATTGCCAGTCTGCTGCTGGGAATGCATTATCAGTGTGTTTCTGTGTCGATGTGAGTTCTTGAATAAAGTGTGTATTGCTCCACAGGGAGCCAGACGGGTGAGAAGCGGGTGAGGTTTATTGTTGCAGTGAACTATACTAATGGGGATTCAAAACAGAGCGGAAAAGGACACTTTGGGATTCATTCAACAACATGCATAACCTTGGCACGGATCCCAGTGTATCGGTGTTGAACTGAATAAAACAAATATTGGATTGCTGAACAGAGCTTTCTGAAGTGACTTGCATGTGTTTCTGCTTTACATGGTAAATATTTGTAGATCTGTTTTTAGTTAATATTATTGACACAGATTAGGTGAGGAAAAGAGACCCAAACTCAAAAAACATTCAGAAGCTTGCTTAGTTTATCCCTCCTAATGCTCTGTGATACTACTTCAGTATGTATTTATTTCTGTGGAAATACCAGAGCGTCTGATATGTGTTTCCTAACTGTACCATGTTTAATAGCACTTCTGAGAGAAAGGCTTACTGCATGATTGATATAATATTATATACTGAAGACACATGAAAAACCAGAAAAAGTAAGAAAACCCTTAGTACAACTTTGAATCTTATTTCTTTAACATTGTATTGCATGATTAGAAGAAAAGGAGGATGTGCAACTATTTCCTGTCTTCTAATTAAAAAAAAACCCAACAAACAAACAAACCAAAATGTTGCACTGAACCTCCTTTTTAGAACTCGTCTTCTTTCTCCCTCCTCCCTGAAGAAGTCCACTGCTCTCTGTTCCCTGAATGTTAATGTCAGTGCAGGTTTTCCCATTATGGAAGCCCGTCTGTACAACTTTTCAGCCAGTAACTTTGTGTTCTTTCCTAACTGAGGCAAAACGTCTTCAGCAGTGCCTCCCTCTCTGTTACCTTCTACCACACAGGCACGCTGGGCTGCAATAGCATTTGGCACTTTTTTCAGATGTTTCTCTGTAATTACTTGTGCCTGTTTTCTTTCCCGTGTTAGCGTCTGTGAGAATGGCTTACAACTATGTTTATAGGAACAATGCTTTGTAGAAAAGGCCCAGAAATAACGTAGATGTTATGTTACTAATTTATTAGCTGCTATTGTGAATTTGGAGGTAGAATTTTATTAAGAGCACTTGTGCAAATAATCATGGTTCATAATATGAAGGCTGAAGCACGATTTCTTCAAAGCCCCTAAATACAAGTGGCACTGGTCAGCCTGTCATTGCAGACTGTCCTTGGTAGCTTTGACAGCACATGGCTTTTAAAATTTACTTACCATGGACATTAAGGGGGCTAATAGAAACACTCCAGCCCTTCTGCAAAAAGCAGAAGACAATTACCTCAAACACTGAGCAGAGACCAACATTTTGTGTGTCCTGCCCTACTTTCCTCAGAAGCCTCTGTGCAGCTGTGGGATTAGCACTGTTGGAGTGGTGGTCCTACCTGGACACCCATGCCAGTAAATAGTTCATAGGGAGTTTTGTAGAACATGGAAGTACACATCCCTTCTCTGTCTCTGGGCTTTTTCTGCAGCAGCTGTTGATAAGGAATTGCTGTGTTCTTGGAGGTCGAGTAAGCATTCCAGGTGGTGGTTGGATCTCTCTGGAGGGATGCACACAGGAGTGCAGCTGAAACATGACCCCTCCATTACAATACCTCCTGTCTCAGTGTCTGAAAGTAGTCCCTTTTCAATCTTGTTTTCAAACAAACCATCAATACATGAGCTGGCCAGAGAGCTGCCAGCCTATGTTTCTCTTCAGTTGCATCCTTGCATCTAAGAAAAGCAAATCAAAACCCACCTAATTTTATGCAGAATCTAAACAATCTTCTTCGAACACTTCTTTCTCTACTGAGATTATCAGGACAAATATATGGTAGAAGGAAGCTATATTAGAAAGTGCTTATATAGGAGTAAATATTGAATGTAAATCATATTTCCCTTTCCACTTTTCTAAAGCTGCTAATGAAAAATACCTGCTAAGCTCCCCTGATGTTACATTCAGAGTTCTTTGTTCTATATCTGTTTCTGATAAATATTGTGTTCTGAGGTTTAGAATCTAGAAACTTAGTGTTCTGGGAGATGTGCAGTTTTCTGGACCACAATAGAAGCAATAAGTTACAGGAAAGTGTGTCTCTGGAGTAGAAGAAGATAGAGTTCATAAAGAGAAACAAACAAATAGGGTAGGCACATGTTGCAATCTATACACATTCACAACACCTGATCTCATCAAACTGTGGTCTCTTTAGTGGAAAACTTGCTGAAATAAAAGCTAATTTTAAACTTCAGTTAGATGTGTGTGATATTGCACCTTTAAAAGATGAATATTTTCTCTTTTGTAAGTTGATTAGTCTTTTAATTTGTGCATTCAGCAGCAGACAGGGAATAGTAATGGTTTCTAGCCCTACTCAAGCTGTTACTATTGGCATATTCTTTCACCAGTACATAATCATTTTGGCAACCAGAGAGTGGCCAATAATGATTCTGGCAGATGGGTGCAGGAAAAGTTCATTAGCTAGCTAAATCCTGTCAAAATTTCCTTTACACATAGTTTTGCTGGTAGGGTTTTAAATATTGCTCTGTAATAGTTCCTTTTGCAGCAAGCCATGCATGACTCTTGTGTTATTTACAATTAAAACCAAGTATTTTGGGATCTGAAATACCATGTTTCCTGATTCAACTTGTATTTGTACCTACATGGGTCTGATTTAAAAAAAAAAAAAAGATACAAATTGTGGTTTTGATTGAAATTTGATTGTCTAAAACCCACTCCAGCTGGAGAAGGGAGTAATATTGATTTTCCTACTCTGTATTTTTTCTTTAAAAAACCCACCTCAAACTAGTTGTTAAGATCAAACTTGAAACCTTAGTAAATTTAATTTCCAAGTCTATGAAGAGGCCATTCAGAGAAAAGTGTTAGTCAAATGGAAGTTATGAGAGGAACAGTTTTCTTGCTGTAGTGCTTTCCCTCACAAAGGACAACAGCACACAGTGAAAATCAGTATCCTTTTATAACAAGTGAGAAATACATCCTTTCCTTCCCTTGTTCCCGTGGTCCCACAGCAGCGGTGGAGATAGATGTGTCTGAGGTGTGTATCTTCAGGTCCTGCTCCCTGCAGAGACTGCCGAGGCTGTGGGGGAGCTCCTGGAAGCCTCATTCTATAAGCACAGGATCCAGCCTCATTGGCTCTGGTGTTTTTGGCCATCAGCTTTCTTGTAACTTGTTTCAGAGGAGGGGAGTGACAGGAAGGTGCTTTCTCCCAGTGGAAAAATGAGTTTTCTGGTTCAGTGGTGAAGTATCCAGAGACCCCTGTCTTCCAGGCCCTGATGTTGGCATGTGGACCTCTAGCTTTCACACAAATGCTCATAGATTATGACAAGCTCCATCTCTACTGCAGGAATTCTTGGAAATTTTGAGCTGTACCCCAGTGTTGCTTGATACTCTTTGGCCTGCATGTGGCTTTCAGCTTCAGAGTTGCCCTGGCGTTGTTGAAGTAGCTTGTGTGTGTCAGCTCTACTGATGTCTCTTATCTTGCCACTTGGAAGTGCTCCTAAAAGGAACCCTGGAGATGCAGGTAGAGCCCGTTGGGCAGGATCCTGGTCTCTGGCAGTCATGATAGGCAGTGCATGTCAGGGGAAGGAGCCTGGTGGATGGCTCTTCTGGTCGTGTGCTGTTGCACTGGGACGTGAAGGACAGAACATGTTTTAAGACACACTGGCATATTAATTTTGGGAAGGCTGGAAGAAAAGAAATTACAGCAGGCTGTGTTGATAGCTGCTGTAGGTTTAGGACACCAGCAGGTATTATCTTCTTGTTAGCCCCTGCATTTCCTAAACATACTACCTCTATATTTCCCCTTAGAGTGGAGTCCAGACAAAAAGGGATAGAAACACATTGAGTGGCTGTGGAGATGGGCAAGGGATGCTTCCCTCTGGCAGTGTAAATGCAGCTCGAAGCTACAACTGCGTTTCAACAAACGTAGGCACAGGCAGCAGCTGAACAGTGGTTTTCAGGTCAGCGCTTGGCAGGATTCTGCCTGTTTTTTTCTTTTTCTCTTTTTTTTTTTTTTCGTAGTTGTTTTGTTTTGCATCAGATGCTTAGGAAAATTTCATATTTATTAGGGTACTGAACTGATTTTCACCAGCCATTTTCTCTGAAACTGGAACAAACATCATGGAAGTCAGCCTGACAGTAAGTATTTGGTCCCGCAGCCGAGCACAACAATGTAGCCATGGCAGTGGGGCAGTCAGAGGTAGCTGCTGTCATATGCGCCGTGCAGGGACACCAGAATGCACGGCTGGGACCAGCATGGCTCTGAGAGTCTCCCGCCGTGCACTAATGTGCACTGCAGTGCACTCCAAGTACCTAGGCCAGGACAGGCAGGCCCACTTTCAGTGTTTAGTAGATTAGTCCCTCTGTTTTGAGCAGTGCAGAAGTGCTTAAAATGCTGTGAGTCTTTTGGGGTTTATTGAAATATTTAATTTTATATAGTGTGCTCATTGAAGGCAGGTTTTGCTGTCATCACTACAGATGCTGTTCTCATCACCACATCACTGAAGTTTGCCCTTGGGACCTATATCTGAATGATTTGTCCTTGCATTCCTAAACAGAGAGGCAAGAGGTTTTGAAACCTCTCATTCGCATCTTAATGTCTTTAAGACTCTTTGCTACCACGTTTTTAATGATATCACATATAAAATGAATATTCTGTGACACTTTCTGTATTTGTGTATTCCCAAGCTTTGAACACACTTGGAGCTAACCTTGTACTTCAGCATCCAATCCATTTAAAATATACTTCAGTCTTATTTTTCTTCATCAGAAGCATCTAGCTACTGCTTGAGGCATTTATAAATTATTCATAGAAACACATACAAAAATTATATTGGATCAATATTCACAAACTAGCAAGGTTTCAAATAACATGTAGGCATTTTGCTCTAAGCTATTAAAATCTGTTCCAGTTTTGAAAGAACTATTACTTTTAAATCCTTATAAATCTGTGGGAAATGATAATATTGATCCTTTTATTTTTGTCTTGCTGCATATTCAATTTCTATCCTACAGAGAGCACTACATAACTTTTCCTGAAGTAAAAGGGACAGGATCATCTATACAGAAAAGAGCTATGATATATTGCATATATAAAATAGCTTTATGGTTGGACAATGATTAAAAATAAAATGTGCATTGAACTAGTCTTGTATTTCGGTGTTCCTACACATTGTCAAGAATCCCTAAGAAATGAGCTTATCAAGAATTGACAGAGTATTATGCAAACATTGACTTTTTATTGCAACTTCAATCTGGATTTATGCCTAAAAACCTCTGCTATATTGTTATTTTGAGTAACGAGAGGCATTTATAATGCACTGAAGCATGAACAAATTTTGAAGGCAACTTTTATATCTCTCTGAGGCCTTTAGTATGCTGAGAGCCTGCGGTTGAAGTCTTCCAGGCCCAAGGATTTCTGCAACAGTTACATTTCAGATTTTTTAACATATGGATTAGGGATTTTTTTTTTCTTTTCACTGTATGGAGACACATTTTAAGCACTCAGTCATTTTGAGAATGGTCTAGGATTCTAGGTTAATTCAGAACCAGAATCACAGTTTCCTGAATTATACAGATATGCACAAAAATTTCTTCTCAAACAGAACTGTGGGATAAGGTGGTGACATTTCAGCAGCAGTAGAAGGTCCAAGATTTCATTTTGAGGAAATTAAGGTTTTTTTTTCAGCTGCTTTTACATGATTTTGGGAAAACAGGAGCAGCACGAGAAGGGTTTGAACAATGGTCCTTATAAAGCACTTGTGATATTAGAGAGCCCATTTTTGGAGCAGTTCTGAAACCCCAAAGCTAGAAACTTATTTTCTGACTTGGGAGTCTTGAGGAATTTGCCAGAGGAATTGAGGAGGTAATCTAGAAAGAAATCAGGTATATTTATGATCAGACCTGCCTTTTTTTTTCACACGAATTCTGTTGCAAATAGCACATTTCTGGGAGGTAGTTAATTTCCAAGGAACTGGCATTTTTGTTTAGAACAACATTCTGTCAGAAAATGTAGAGCTGTCATCACCAGGTTTTGCTGTCGTTCTTAGAAATGGCTGGGGAAGATCTCAGCATTTTTGTGTAGAGAATGTTACTGTTTTCCTTTGCAGAGATGAGTTAAGCGCTGCCACAGACAAAAGCTTCAGTCTCCTTCACAACAGCCTGCTGGGACAGCTGAGTCTCCTCTGTAGCTCACACTCATGCATTTGGAAGACACAATTTTCTCCATGTCTGCTACAGGGAAGTCAAGGATATTGTTAGGTATTTAGCTCACAATTTGATAAATGTTTGAGCAGAAGAGGTGGATAACACCTTAGTCTTCTTTCAATCCATGTAAATAGTTTTAGAGATGCTGATGGCTCTATGCCCTATAGTAATAACTGTTGTTTAATTTAAATCTGCTGTCCTTCTTCAATACAGTTTTCATTTTTAATGACAGAATTCTGGACAGAAAGAAAAAGTAGTGTAACTTCAGTTTGGGCCTAGACTGGAAAAATAGGACGGTCTTCTGCTTTTCTTGGTAATTCTATTATGAACTCATTTGATGACTATAAAAGATATTGCTTTTTCCGTCAACACAGCTTTAATAATGCCTTGACAAATTTGAAATTATTTACACCAAAAATTGTCTACATTACTAGGTCTTTAGGGTAGGTAGATATGTAATTTTTGTGCATACACACTTGGGTTCTTGTGATGTTCAAACAGAAAACAATGCGTCTGTAATGGTATGCAATCTGTATGTGGTGTCACAGCAGGTGCAGTGTCAAAATTCCATGCTCTCTCTTTTGAACTAATCCCAGCATAAACCTTTCATTGTGGAGTAGACTGGTCACAAACTGAAGTTCTATATTAGTTTCCTGTAAAAAGGGCATGATGGCTTTTGGCACTGGAAATTCAAATGCCTGGCAGACAGATTGTGTTCAATTTCCAAGCCAAAGAATGGGTATTTTCTTCATTGCCAATAGTGCAACTGAGGCAATTGCCTGAAATTCAGGAAGAGTCGTAAAGGTTCTGCCCTTAGAATTAAAATAGGGAATATTTTATGTACAACTAGAAGGAAAACATTTCTTTCTGTTGGAGTTAAGGAAACATTATTTGGTCTCCTTTCATCTTATCATTAGTTAAGCAACTGAGAATTAAAATTCAAACGGTGAAGGGATCAAGAACTCAGTTTGATCAACTACCTGACTGACTAGTGTCTTCTTCACAGATTAGCCCTGCATTTTGACACTAATATAGTCATAATGTTCAATTTTGCTGGTGTATGTGGTTGGTTTTCATAGCAACTCAGGAATATTTTCCTGATAGAAATAGATAAGGAATAATTCAGGCTAAATTAGATCTAGTTGAAAAAGTAACTTAATTTTTTCATGGAATAGTACAGGCTTATTTTTTGGAAATATCTTTATAAATACCATGTTTAATTCTATATTTTAATGGGAAACTACAGTACAATGTACAGGTTGGGGTTTTTTTTAAGCCCTGCGTTTTGTTTTAACTTTTGTTTTCTCTTTCTTCCCTCATTAAAAAAAGGAATTACTTAATCTGGGTCTGTTGTATATGTGTTGCCTTTTATTTTGACTTTTCAAAACTGCGCCAAACTTAGAAAAATAATTATGGGAAAAAGTGATAAAAAACCCCCACTTTTGAAACTTTGCCAGTCTGTACTGAAAGCATGGAGACATCTTGAAAAGAGAAAGGGAAGAGGGAAATATGAACATTATTCATTTTATTGTAGCTAATATCAAAGCAAGGGGAGTACAACGCAAGTTTAGAAGTCTGATATTTAAACATTTGTGTTTTCAATGTTTTGTAATTTCTTGCAAACTGTTGTTTGAAAATCAGTGCATAGCTTTAAAATTTGCAGGTATTTTCCAAATAGTTTTGCAATAACTTAATGAGTTGTAGATGAACAGGAACCATTTTAAGATCATTAGGAATGAGCTCAACTTGGTCACCTTGTCAGTGTTGTCAGGTTCAATTCTTCAAAGACCAGAAAGTACTCAGCAGTGACCACTCAGTAAAGTAGCTGCATTTATATCAATTAAGTTATAGAAATCTACTCCAGCTGCTGATCTGACCTACATTTAGTGCCTGTCACTAGCAGCTATGAACAGGTTTTATTCTTGTTACCACTGAAGAGCCTTGCAGTAAAATTATATCTGTTGTAACATAGAACACCCAAGAAATTAAATTACTTCCATGATGGAAAACTTAGCTGAGTAATAGCTTATGAGACATGAAATAAATTATATTTGGCTTCATAGCAGGACAGAACAAAGAGATAAATAATTGAAATTTATTTCTGCCAGACCGTCTCAAAAATTTTGAAGACACACTTCTTTTTTCTGACAAGAGAAGACCACAAGGAACTGGGTAACTTGTCCATGTCTCTTTTTAAGCAGCCTATTAATGTGATACTGACACTTGATACATATTTTGAAGTGGTATTAGCTGTTTATTTGGGATGAGAAAAGCTTTTTCAGTTTCTTATTTTGTTTCACAAAATGCAAATTATTTTCTCTGAGGNTTACTCATTTAGCCTGACAATTTTTTTTTTTTTTTTTAGTTTACTTTCTGAGGCTACCTCATAGCTAGTCATAACAAAATTCTGTCCACAGTTAGATATTGCAATGTAGAGTATTGGAAATGTAGCATATTATTAGGAACTTAAATAGAAAATGACTGTGCAATGGTCAATATTGACCACTTATGTTATGCTTAGTTCTGGCTAAAAAAATTTATTCCTTAAGACATTCAGAAATGAAAATGTTACTGACATTTTTGGCCTTTTCATTGGATTTTTAACACATGTGGATCAAAAGTTGAAAGCAGCCATAAAAGTCATGCAAAATGGCAACATCTTTCACAGAATTTGAGTAAAAGTAAACCTTAACTCTTCCTTCAGAATTCACCAGGGCCATCTTCCCATGCACAGCTAGCTCCACTACAGTGCAAAAGCAGTATTCTGAACACTTCAAATCCACCCCACAGTGAGGTCCCTGAGTACAGTATTCTTTGGCTGTTATTCACTATCCAGAAGCCAAATCATCTGTGTTTGTGTAACTTGGTAAAAGAGAATTTTTTAAGTCTATTCAGTTTAAAGGAGCTTCTGCTTCTAGGTCAGACAGACAATAACTCTTCTCTTTACTATAAAGCCTTACATACTGGATCAGTATTCTAGGCCATCTGAACAATAATATCTGAACATTATGGCATCGTTTATGTATTCCCAAGGAATTAAATGATTGCCTGAAGAATGTTTTTCAGGCAGTTTTTCCCTGAATAATTCCCCCTTGAAAATTTGAGGCCACGTAAATGAATTGCACATGTAAAGACAGATTCACGTGTCAGCTTATCTCAGCAAACACTTAAATCTCAGTTCACTATCCAGCAATCAATACACAAATGTAAGAATTCATTTGTCAATGCAGATGTCTCAGGAAAATGCACCTACTTATTAGAAATAACACACAACTATTTTTGCTCTAACTTTCCGTAAGTAATAAGTGTGTATATGATTATTTCAAGAAAAAATTGCTGGCCCTTCTATGTTAAATATTCATGTTTTATGCAACTCAAGTGTTTATATCTTGCATGAAATAGATGGCCATCTTTCCCAATCACAAATGTCTGGGTTATTATTATTATTCTGGGTTATTCTGCTCTATACAGGAAAGGAGTTTTAAACTCCTAACAAATTCAATTTTTTTTATCAGTTATGCCCCACCATGTCAGTCTGACATTTAATCAAGTTATGAAGTATAAAACCAAGACTTAAAAGGTGATAAGAAGATAACTGTATCCATGTTACTGAAAAAGATTTCCCAAGGATTGTATTTTAGCCTTAAAATCTGCCTCTGACTGAACAATGAACAGCAGAGCTTCTGGACTTTGAGGCTACAGATAACTCAGAGCTATGTTTTTCAGTAAAATGGAGATTGATCAGCTGTTGGTATTTAAAGCATGAGTCTCAAGTTTTTCTGCTTAAGAATGGGCACCTAAAAGGTCACTAGAAAACAGGAAAAAATTATTCTGAAATATCTACCATCAGTGTGTAGGGGGAAAAAGCAACAAACAAGCCTCTTGGATCTTGCAGTCTTGTCAAGAGATGCAAAGTGGATTTTCTAATCTTCTACTTTTCACTAATATTTTGCAGATGTTTTTAGATTGAGCTGTATGGATGCCATGCTTTTTCTAATTTCTGCTAGAAATTAGCCAGAAGTTCCAAGAAAACTTTGTTTTGAAAACAACTAGTGTGCATGGTCTTCAATTTCTAGATGCAAAATATAGTTAATAGTTATTTGTGTTCTGTATTTGGAACTAAGCCACAGTGATCAAAAATTTATATAATAGAATTATATTTTAAAACCATTTTAAAGCTTACCTCCTGTGGGAGAGGGAAGAATAAAACTGTATCTGTTTTATCAATAACCCCCTTTATCAATAACTAAGAAACTAACTCTCAAAAACATTAAAAGATCTAATGGAGTCATGTGAGAAATCAGTAATATTTGTTTGGGATTTTTGCAAACCTTCTAAGTTATTAGACTATTATATAGTTTATCCTTTAGTCTAGTGCCAGATTCTATGTATCTCTTTCTTTTTTAGGAGAATTTATTCTAAGGAAATTTTACTGACAACTACAAAACATACTTATTTTATGGTTATATCTATCCCATCCATTGAGGGATATTGCTCCACACGGTTGAGGGGTTGACGAGTTGGATAGGTCAGCTTCAGGAGCTTCTCTGTACTTGATCATATTTCAGTAATTGTCATATTAATTTATTATTCTGTTCTAGGAATATTTTAGGGGAGGGGAGTGGGGGAGTTTGATTTATTTGGTCAGAAGCCGGAGAATTCCTGAACCATTTCAGAACTGAAACATTGAGTTCCATTGGCCAGTGGAACTGTAACTATTTAGCAGATATCAGATCACAAACCCCTAATAAAAGTTGTGGAAGTGCTAAATTGGCCAGGGTTGGGATGAAGTCACTGTGTTTAATTGAAGCTTTGCCATAACATCCTTAAAGTCAGTGATCAAACATATCCCAATGCATTATACAGATGCTCAAATATATCACTGCTTAGACAGCAGTGTGTTTTCATTGGATTCAGCCCATGTGAATACCCTTTCTAGGGGTAGCATTTTACACACATTATATTAATTTCTTCCATGAGTTGTTAGGCTGGACGTGAAGTCTCCTGTAGGAGAAATAAATATGATCTAAGATTCTAACATTCTATTTATTGCATTTCAGTCAGGAAAAAAAAATTGTTTATTGCATTACTGAATAAAATAAGGAAACTTCAGAAATATTCATGCCAGAGGATTCTCGTCTCCATTTTCTAGTCATTTCAGCCAGAAATATCCCTGCTATTTTGTGCTTAGGTCCTGACCTTTTTATATTTTATAATGAAAGGATGTTCTTGCCATTGAGCCTCTATTCAGCATGAACTACTGCTAAACCTTATTTCTACTGTGAAAGGTTTCTTTTCATGCCTGCCTGCCATGTCTTTTTGAGGCACTGAGATGTACTCTGTAATCCCTCATGGCTCATGCTTTATCACCAGAAATAAATCTGAAATAGCTCTTCACCTAATTTTGTCTGATAAATTTGTCTGTATTTTGCTGAGGTAAAGAAATGGCAAGTTTTAGGTGAAGACACTATATTGAGAAGCCTAAGCTGGCAAAGCCATTTATATTCAGTTATTAAAAGATTATGAAGAGCTCTTTTCATGACTGTAAGAATGAAATTGGGCAGTGGGAGTGTCATGAGCTGGTAGGCAGAAGACCTCAAAGTGGCTGTCAAGGAAGAGAAGCAATGTAAAGATTCTCCCTTGCTTGTAAGTGTTCCCTGGGGATAGTAAGGTAGTGCAGGCAGCTGTGTACCATCCACAGCTTCGGCTGTCTCTGTGTGGAGCCTGGGAACGTGATTGATGGCTGATGGATCCAAGGCCTCCAACCCTTTACCTGTAGTGGTGCTTTGTGTTTTGTGGATGGCTTGAATACTGTTGCTTGTCCAAGTAGGATTTGTGATGGGTTATGATTTCTGAATGCTTCCAAGGCACCTTGCAGCTGCACTCACACATAGTTGTCATTTCTGTGTTGTGTCAGCCACATGTTTTATACAGTACAGTGTTACGTGCCACTGCTCCATCATAGGTAAGGTGTAGAATGTTGTAGGGCGGAAGGAAATGAATATCTGAAGGAGAATAAATGGGTTTAACCTGGGAAATGCTTACAGGAATTCTGTTGCTGGAGCTATCATATTGTGGAATTATACTCTGAATATGGATTAAATATAGGTGCAGGAGACTTTCCTGAACATAGCCAGGCTCCTATGACAGAAAATTTACAGAAACATTGCCAACATGGATGTGACTATGATCTGCATGTAGGGCTGGACTATGGGAAAACTAAATCCAATAACGCCATAATGCCTTTTGCAAATGTAGGAGATATGTGTTCTTCTGCAAAAAAACCTACTGTAAGGCAGGGAGCCATTTTGCTGAAGACAGTAACCTTATCAAATGCTTGGATAGGACATCATACATAATTTGCTTTCATAAAAGTAATTGTGCTCAAATGGGGAAATAGAATTTTTTTTTTTTAAAGGCTGGAAGGACATTGACACAAGAAAAAGGCTGGTTGGTTTTTAAAAAAAGAAGCTATTTTATTATCTTAGCTACCACTGGAGAATGTAGCAAGTGTTGTGATTTAGCTGGTTTAATGTTTCACTTTTAGAACTTTCCAACAGAGTCCCTTCCTGCCCAAGGCATTCAGCTGAGGTTCCCCTGGGCTTTTTGATTCATAGTTACAATTGCGTCTCTGATGTGCGTCATGTCCCTGGCCATAGGAAGCTTTGGCATTAACAGGTAAAATTCCTTCTGAAGCCCATGAGATATCCACTCTAGTTGAGAGCTGGGTTTTACTCCTGAACTGTAACTGAACAAAAAGTTCCCCCTGTAGTGTGGCTGAGAACATATCACATATCTTTAGTCTTTGTTTGCCTTATAATGAGAAATTGTCTCTGCAGCTTGCTGTGAATGTGTTAGTATGGTACAGGCATGGAACTGCAAAGGAAAACCTGAAGAGTGATTTTGTGTGCTATCTTCACTGCTGCCTAGCTTTGATGGTTTTACATGCATTATTACTTTAATAATTTTATCTTGTGTATTTGCCCTTGAATTTGACACTAATGTATTCAATATTTGTTGTGGCTTTTTGTCCCAGATGGGGAAAATTTTTGTTACAGAATAAAAAAAATCCCACAGTTTCTTAAAAAATATAGCTTGGCTTTGATCCAGTCAAAAAAGCAACAACAGAAAGCTGCTGTCATTATTAGCAAACCCAAGGGGACCATTAAATTTTCACTGATGCCCAGATGAAAACATTTGCTTTCCACTCAAGTTGTTATTTTAAATCTGTCTTAAATTTAAATTTAAATGAGATGTGTCTGGAAAAAACTTGTTGAACGGATGTTTTATTTAGATTTTCTTTATCTCTTATTGAATTGAGATAGTCCCTATAAATTATACTTATGGGAAGTAGTTTATTTTGTCTCTAAGCTCTTTTGCATTTAGGACATAGAATAAAATCAGTAGCATTTCTCCTGCAAAATACCTGTTGGAACAGGACTGCGGTTTATTTTCTACCAGGCTACCAATCAGTACTTTCAGGATTTAAAAACATATTTCTAACTTTAAAAAGGGATTAAGCCATTATAAATAATTTAATGAAGTCATTGAACTTTCCATTTAGCATTAGGAACTCAACACTGTGTTTCTGAGAAAGTGACCTCAATATAAATTGCACCAGAAAGAATCAGAAGGACAAATTCTCTGGAAACAAAATGCATAAAGTAGGGAATTTCTTTCTTGCAGACCCAATTGCAATAAAGCCCCTAAAACAGGCCAGTGAAGTTCAATAGATGAAAAAAAAACCCACAAACCAAACCAGAAAATCCCCCCCAAACCCTAAAATACTAACAATTAAGTATAGAATACCTTGGATCCTCTCAATACTAATTAATTACCTTCTACGTGCAGAATACGTCACTTTTCATTTTCTCCATTCTCTGTCTATAGCATCTCAGTTTTTGCCTTTGTCTATAAACTTTTCAGGCTGCTGTTTGCACATAATGATTTTTAGAACGTCTTTTCTTCCCTGGGCAGTTTCTCTCAGTTGTGCTGTCCTGTCATCCATTTGATGGTCTCAAAGGCTCTGCACACATGTTCCTATCCAATGAAATTTTTTTCCTCAGGAATTTTTCAGTCTGTTTTCATGGTAAGCTTAACTAGAAAGGCAGGCAAGGGATTTTATTTTGTTGCTTTGTTAATGTCAATCGAACATCCAGTCTAAGATATGGAAGATGGTACTATTTTTCTTCCTTCTCCATTTTTCTCTTGAAATTTGTAGGACGCTGCACTAGAATCCCAGCATTGATCACAGATATGTTCAATAGCATTCATGGGCAAGGCTGGAGAGTAGTGTTCAATTAGATGTCCATTATGAAACTATTAGTGGGAATTTTCATCTTTTTGTGTTTCAGTGTTAGAAGCTGGGTCTGTATGTTGTAACCAAAGAGCAGCTAGGTAGAAGAAAGACATTTTAAAACTGGATGCAGAGAGATTGTGTCTAAAGGGCCTGGATATTTTAGATGTTTAGTGCTTGTTTGATATAACACCATATAAACAAATAATGCCTATAAGAAACAACAAGTTTTATGTAAATCACAACATATTCCTGAGCGCAAAGCCATGATTTTAAGTTATTTTCCAAGTAAACCTGAGGGCCTTAGAATGTAGGTCAGAAAATACTACGTTTTTTCCTTCTGATAGATTGATATGGAAGGGCAATTGGAACAAAAAGGTCTTGTCTTACTCCTGCCTCAGGACTTATTCATGTTACCTTGCCTTGGATCTCCAAACATGTGGTTAGGAATGTCCCATTTTATGATCTCAGACCTTCTCCCAGTTTCAAGAAAGTTTATTAATAGGAAAACTGGTAAATATTGCACATTATTTTTCAACATGTAGAGCTTTACTGGAAAACAATTCAGCCACCGTAGATAATTATTTTACATGATAACGCGCATCCAGGGATAATTCCATGATGCTTGGTACATCTTTGTAAGTGCTTGGGCTAGTAAGTGGTGAAGATATTTTACAGAGTACACATTGTATGTGGTATTTCTTGGATAGAAAAATTATGTCTCTTTTGTTCTTGTTGAATCACCTGTTCCTAACTATTAAAAAGAGTTTTTGAGGAAAAGACTTGTTTTGAAATTATCACTTAATGAATTAATAAATCTTGAGATATTATCTTAATAGATAAATCCTGGATTTTATTTATAAAGCTTGTATCTAGTGTGATTTTCCAGAGGAAACTGAACCCAAATGTAGAATGTCCATGTTCTGCATGATTGTTTTTCATTATGGCCTTTGATGACTAAACAGGATTTTTCTTTTGGTGATTACAATAGCCAACATTTGAAATGAATATTTTCAAATAAACAAGTGGCTATTGTTATGTTCAAATTCTTGTGTGGTCAAACCCTTCTCCTGAATAAATTTTGTTTAAATTTCTGTCACTTATTTATGGGCATTATGAGCATTGGATCTCTACAGGGCCATCTTTGATGAAAAACTTAAAAACAGCTCTTGGGTCTTCTTTTAATCGTGGAACCTCTTCACACATGAGTTAAATCTCTTTTTCCAAACAAACATTTACTAAGAATGCATGTTATAACAACTCCTGTGAATATAAATATGTTTTGGATAATTGTGCTTTCATTTATGCAGAGTTAAAGCACATTCTGCAAGAGAAAGAAACTGCCCCAATACTAAAGGCAGAACATTCAGTCAGCATATCTGGGCCTGAATAAGTGTTTTTAAAATGTGCCTGCTAAATTAAGATCCACTTCTCCTGTTGCCTCTGAGCAATCCAGGTCTGTGAGAAAAAATTGGTAGCTTCAACATTGACTTACATTAGTTCACACTGCATTATTTTGCTAATGTCAGAAATTAACTATTTTGTAACATGACAGTTTCTTTAGTTTAAACTAATCACATTTATTAGTCAGAAGGTAGAGGTCTACTAACAGTTTCCCAGATATACTTCTTAGTTGCTTTATAACAAAGATGGTCGTGAGCACTAAGGCTGACAAACTGTCTTCATTCAAGAAATCAATTAAATTTTTTTTTTTTTTTACTGTTATCCAGTTTTTTTTTGTTGAAACAAAGAGCTGGCTCATAAGTAGTTTCTAATATATATTACACTTCTGTAACTTTTAGGCTTTACCTGGATTTTTTTTCTTTTTTTTTAAGACAATGGATTAAATTAATATTGATTTGAATATTAGCACTTCCATGCAGGGGTCTTTATACTGCAAAGGTTTTCAGAAGTTATCCAGCTTACATGAGGGAATTTACAGGGCACTTAGAAGAGAAGTTAGCGGGGTTGTTTGATGTTGTGTCAGAACATCTGGGTTTTGCACCAATATAACGCTGTCATATGGAAGCAGTACACTTCCTTAAACGGCCTTTTGGCTTCGTTTTACAGAATGCTTGTTACAGAATTTATAGAGGATAGTAAACATAAAAGGTCTTTACTCTAAAGCTTAGTATAAAAACTTCTGTATGGTTTATTTCACTGTGTAAATTTATTTTCTTGCTTGTTCTCAAGTCCTACTAAAACAACAATACTGTGAACCTCTGTATTCAAACATTAATTGGAATTTTAAAAAAAATCCTCGACTGTGAAAGTTGTAGATTTTCCACTGGGTTTTTCTATTTGTAACTATAAAGTCTTAAGGGTGAGTGTTTTCAGAAGTAATGCAAAATAGACATCAGAGCATGGTTAAAAGATAAGTTTCCTCAGTGACCTAGAGCTGCTGTCAGTACGAGCAAACATTGTACTTTAACATAAGGCACATTGCCCAAGTCCAAATCTAAAGCCAGACTGCAAGGAACAACTGAACAAAAAAATAATTAAGAAATCCTAATGAAAGTTTCCTGGCAGATTCCTTTTTCTGAAATGTCAGAACTGAATGGCACTTTTCTACTTTGTCTCTTTGTCATCTCTCTTTCTCCCTGCTGTCTAACTATAATGAGGTCGAACACATGAAAAAAGATGTACCAATTCAGGTCTGCTGCCCTCTAGATAGTGTCATGGTTTTTAGGGCATTCCCTGGAGGTAGAAAAGCTTCCTCTCTTCACATTTCTCTAGCTCAGAGAAAAGAATTAAATAAAAATTTTACTTTTCTTAGTGAGCAACATAATATTTGGATAATCTATGTTTCAAAGGTAGTTTGTATCAGTCCTGCAGTATTGCTTGTGTAGACAGGAAACAACACTTGAAAGCCATTTGAGGCTGAAAATCAGAGTGCAATATAACCAACCAGTGAAGGTGGCAAAACTTGACTTAAATTTAGAGTAGGGATAGGTTAGCCAGCTTCTTTATTTGGTTTACAGGTATCTGGTTTTCATCTTTAAATTTCTTCTTTTGTTTTTAAAAATAAGTTTAAAATGCCTCCTTTGGTGTTTGTAGGTGGAAGGTTCTGGATTGCCTTTGTTAGGATGTTACATGATTTTTTGCCTGTCTGGAGGGAAAAAAGACTTCTCTGATTGTTTGTTTGTTCCAGGGTGATCTAGGATGTTTTCAGTTTTCTGCCCAAACACTGGAACAGAAGTCTGTTCCAGATGTGCCCCACAACCCCAGCCCTCTTTGTGTGACTTTATACCAGAACAGAAGTGTGAGCCAGTTTGCTTGGACCATATTCCCATGGACAGCCTGATATTTTTCAAGTATCTTCACATCAAACAAAACCAGAAACAAAAGAAAGACATTTTCTCCCTTTTAATTCCAACAAAGATAGAAGAAGGGCAAATGAATTTTGTGTGTGTTGAAGAGCAAAAACCGATGGGAGAGATAAATGGTCCTCCAAGTTTGCATAGTGTAGAAACAAGGTATTATACCAAAATGATATATTTAACCATATAGTTTCTTTAAGCTACTTGCTGACTTGAATTTCAGCTTCAGCAAGGCTCAAGATCTTGCTGAAGAAATGTTTTTTCATGTTGTCTGTGACAACAGAAAACAGCAGTATTAATGACAAGGAATTATTGTAAAAATATCTCATCATTTTAAATGTAAGAGAGGAAGTAAATAATGGTCATGTATCTTTTGTCTTGCTCGGAATTATCTCTATCATTTTGGAAGTTTTTATTCGGAAGTCTGTGTTGACTCTCATGATTGGGGCCAGAAATCCTACAGCTGACAGGAAAGTGACCTATAAATAATGGACTATGATGGACTTGTCATATAGTCACTAAATGAAATATTCTAGTACCTGTTTCCTTTGCCTTGTTTCTCAGTTTCCGTCTTGTTTAAGGTTATTCCTTTTGACATATCACACTAGTTATCTGGTAAGCATGGGCTTTCTTTGTCTTGCAAATGTATTCCATTTTCACCAGAAAACTATCACTGAAAGTATTATTGGAATTATTTTTGTGAACAAGAGCACAATTGGATACAGTTAATAACAGATTTCCAAGTCAAAATAAATAATGGGTTTTTTTTTCTTTTTAAGTAAAGGTTTATAATTACATTGATACAAATATTTTATAAAATAGAAGGATTGGCTTGCAAAGTAGTAAGAATTCTGGATTTTTGAGCAAATGAAAATGTTACAATTTAGTAAGAATATAAAGGTACAACATACCAAATACACTATAGTAATACTCTACATACATTCTCTTACTACCATGCAGTATTAATATTTATATAAAATCAGCGAGCTCATGATAGCATCCCATTTACACTCTCTTAGTCAATAAAAAATGCCACTTTTTCAGCAAGGAATAAATTATTTTATTTCATTTACTAACGGTGAAACGTGTGTATGGGATAACAACATTATGTAGCAGATGCACTCTGACTTTGCATCCCAGCTTTATCTATCATAACTTGTGTGGTTATGTCTCTAATGAGACACTGATGCTTCTCTTGATGCTTCTAATTGATAATTGCAAAAACGATCTGTGCTAAATCTGTTCCCAAAAAGGGGACATAGCTATTACTGGGGTGGAGAAAGATGTTAGGCAAGAGAAATAGTAGCACCACTCTTCTCCATGTGAATTTTACCTTTTAATTCACTGAATCCACCACAAACATGTAGTTCAGACGTCCCTTATTTGCTGTGAGTAATGAGGCAAGCAGAAACACCCAAATGTGCTTGGTGAACATCGTTTCAGCAAGCCTGCCAGGAGTGAACTCCCCTTGCAACACAGTTCAGTTACACACATCGCACTGGCAGCTGACACTGCTTAAAAGTCTGCACTGGAATACTGCATGAAGGAAGAACCATGAATCTGGGTTTTGGGCCACCTATATTTCTGCAAAACTTGCAGAAAATTTTATGTTGGCAAATAAATTAGGGTGTGCTTAATGAAAAGTAATAACTCAGTTGTTTTGACCTTTGTTTTGGTTTGTAAGATTATGACATGTACAGAAAAGATGGTATGAGAGCAAGATCCTCATTGTTGTGTCTGCCAGTCTCACCTTCCCTCCCTTTTGAAGTCAAGGTGATTTACTACAGGAATAGGAATAATAAATATGTCTAAGTGGCTTAGTAGACCAGATACTTCCGCTTGAGATTATGCTTGGTTGATGGAATAAATCACAGTATTTGGGTTTTTTTTCCAGTTGAACCTAGAGGATAACTTTTATCTCATTTATAATTCAGCTCACTGTGTTTGAGTAACTCAATGCATACACTACTCAGTCACGCTGAATTCAAACTTTTGAGTACACATAATTTTCTGTTGATCTAGAGTAGAAAATATGCTGTGATCTGTGCCATGACCATTACTTGAAACATCTATGAGACAACTGGAGTGACTAAGATAGGTCTTTGAAGACTACTCATATATACAATCTATACTTATGATTTACTTTGCTTTAGCAAGGTTGCACACCTACTCATTAAAATGTCACTTCTTGGCTGAGCTGGAAATTATGTTTTTCCACTGCAGAGCTGCAGTTCTTCTGCTCATCTGTCTAGTCACACACTAACCACAAAAAAGAGAAATCAAAGTTTATTACTGGAGATGGAGCTATTCCACTCTCATTTCCCTTTTGTTTAGTAAGCTTCAACAAACGAGGAGATAACAGCAATAGATGGTGAAAGGTGTGCTTGCAACAGTGCTAATAGTAAAAGCCCTACAAATAGAAAAAAATCAACTTTCTGTTTTTTCTCGAATCAGCTCTACAAAACAGTCTTGGAGAAACAGAAATATAGTACAATAGTTGGAAGAAAGTTGACAGAAACACAAGGTAGCTGATGTAAACAGAGTGGCCTTAAATGTGTACAATAAGGAAAACAATGTTTTCATACTTGTACTGCAAGAGTTTGCTTTAATGGCCGTAATTCTTTCGGGTGGGGTCAGCTCCATTTCAGTCAAACTCTTCATAGTGGGCCCTATTTACTTATTTATTTTCATTACAAGAGTGTAGATTCCACATTATGATCTGAATGGGCTGAATAACATGCATTCAGAAAAATACTAATATTGAAATAAATATGATTACTCTGTGACAACAAAAGATTGAAAGCACATGAATATTCTCAGTGCACCTCAGTGTGTCCTTCCAGATTGTTCAGGCATCACCTGGGCAACTAACGGAGTCCACTGCATTTAGTAGCGGATTTCTGTCTCCTCATCCTTGTGTTAGAACAAAGCTCTTCACAATATGACAACCAGGATCCCTATAGTGAAAGCATCCTAAATGTATAGTTTCTCACCCAGACAGCTAGCTAATATTAAGAGTATATAATGAATAATATATTATGAATTAAGAGCCTGTAATGAAATATATCATGGCATGCACAATTCAATCTGTAAAAAGCCTTCACCTGAACAATTATAGGTGGAAATAAGGCCTTTGGATTTATCACTGTTCACCTAGTTGAGAAGATTTATGTTTGTTGAAGCTTAGGCTCTTCAGCTTTCAGGATAATAGTGAGCAATTACTTTTAATTTGGGCTATTTCTATAAGCTCAGGGCCTCAAAGTTATATAGGAATTATATAAGTGTTAAAAGGTTTGTTGTCCATCTGTTAGTAAACAGCACATTATCTTTTGTTTTCCAAGTGATGGCTGGCCATTTCCTCATTTGCTCATCTGCATTTGTAACCTTTTATAAAAGGATTAAAAAAATCCATTTTGCATGCTTAGTTAGGAAATCTGGAATCCTGAACCATTTCTCTGGCTCCTTTAGATGCATTTAAAATCACATCTGGTAAGCTGTTCGATGTTAGTAGCACACCAGAAACATGTAGATTTTCACTGATGCAGGAAATAGAGTTTTGGTTTCTTGGTCTTAGCATTTCAGAGTTTATTTATATCAGCAGCAAACATTTGTTTGCAAAAAACCTTTCTTTTCCAGATGTGAGTTTCAAGGTGGCATCAGTACAAAAGATTTGAAATGCTTTGCCTTTTCAGCGAGACAATTTTAACGGATGATTTTCTGATTAACTTCCAGCACTTGCTTTTGCGTAATTCTTCAGTTCTAATATACTTGAATGAATAGTAGCCTGTGGAGTAATGTCAAATAAACACATATTTCAAACAAGAGCAGGGGGAAATGTAATTTTCCATGCAGTAACAGGCTGACCATACATTCAGAGGTGGTATTTGGCAGGAGTGTGATTCAATAAGTTATGAATAGCCATACCTGCTGTTTTACTACACCCCCTACATGGGGCTGCATCAAGGACCTGCAAAGTCTACAATTGCAAACAGGACCTAAATTCCAGGATTGTAGGAGTCCAATATTTGACATCAGCAGGAGAACAACAAACCTAGTAATGGCCAAGGAAGAAAGAGAACTCTAATCAAGAATGAATTAATGTTGATATGATGATTTGAAACCCAACCTGAAAAATAAAACAATAGCAGATCTGGCTCTATACAGTCTGATATTGCCACCCAGCCTGAATCACTGTTGACAGCTCATCATTTATTGCACCAGCATGCCTGATTGCTGTCATTGTGCCAGAGGTTTGGTATTCCTGAAATCTGAATGGGCAAGGAGAGTAGATCATATCTGAAAATAAACCATCAAATGAAAATTTCCATAGCAGAGAATTTCTGTTTATCATATCTTCAGATAAGCAGCTGGAGTATGAATTGCTGAGTATGAATTTCATAAGGATCATATGGTGCTGTTAACACTTGGCATTTTTTTCTGTAAATCTGTACAATGAAACTGAGTGTTTTTCCTCTACCTTATGGGTTTAGAAATCAACATGTACAAGACTAAGGAGAGATTTTGCATGAAAAAGGAATTTGAATCCCAATTCCCTCTTGTGGCAGAAACCCAAGTCCACACAGGACTTGATCTAGAAAAAACCCAAAGCAAAATAAAACCACTGGAAAATCTTCCATGGATTCCAATTGGATTTGAAACAGACCACAGGTCAGCTGCATCAGAGACAGAGAAGCATAACAGAGTTCTTTCTATATCCTCCAGCTAATGGCAAAAGCAAAACAGTACAACAGTAACAGCTTCAGACAGGTATGATTTAAGTCAAAGGAGTGATCTTCCATTTATTTTCTTCCTTTCCACATTCACTGGATCGCAGACTCACTGAATCAGAATGGGTATGGGTGGAAGGGAGCACGGTGGCTCATCTGGTCCAACACTGCAGAGAATAAAGCAGCAGTACAGTGCTAGGTGCCTATAGGCTGATTGCATTGAAACAAACATCTCATTAAAATGTGTATTACCAGTTCCACTCCTTGTAGTTCTCAGTTTTAACACACTAGCTGATGAAATAGTCATTTTGACTCTCGCCATTTTGGTTTCTAGTTTAGTTTATGTAAGGCCATCTCCAATCCTCAGGCACTGTTAGAAGTACTTTCCTCTAAAACAAACTTCCATGAAATCACTTCTGTGTCTACAGGTTTAAGAACATCAGCACTGTGCTGCTGACATTTTAGGCTTTGGGAATACAATAAAACAATTACGTTAGGTGGGGTTTCCCTTCTGCTTTAGAGATCTTGAGCACAACTTCTTCCATCCTGACAGCAGCTACTTGACATTGAAACCGGACTAGGGGTAGATAATGTACTAAGAACAATGAAAATCCATCCAGAAACATTTTGTACAAGCAATGAATAACAGGCTTTAATTGCTTCAGCCATGTTGGTCAAAAAATTCCCCAAATCTAGTAAATCTAGATTCAGCCACGCCCTGGTCAGTTGTTTCAAGATTGCAGGACCAAGCCCATTAGTACTGTGTCCTCTATTTACATTTTTATGGCTGTATATGGTTCAATTCCCATGTTAGTGTATTTATGTGCAAACATGTAATAGAATTCCAACTGACGTGGCATACAGTCACTTTCAAACTGAGTAAGCTATATTGAAATTGGGGAGACATTTGAGGTGTAACATGCTATTAAGATAAGATAGCAGAGAAAATCCAACTGAAAATTGCAAAAAACCCCAAAAATTTAAAAAAATGCTTTTCTTGCATTTATTTTCAAATTCTTTGTAATAGTTTGATTTGCTTGGTCTCCCTTCATGGCTCATAAGAATGACATCTGTTCTTACTGATGGCCTGCAAACTGCACATCTGCTATCAGAATTTCATATCAGATACCTTCTGTCTTCATCATTGCTTGCTTGTTTATATACTTGAGGTGCTATGTTTGCTTTTCAATATATAAGCTCTTTGAAGCAGATATTTGTATAAAATCTTAAAGTGACCTGGCTCTGGAATTCAGGTCTCCTATTCTCTCTCTGTGTAGTTATACCTATATTAATAGGTGTGTGTGTTTGTAAATATATATGATAAATTTATAAGCAAGTTGCTGAAGCTGAGTTGTAAGAAAATGTAAGTGAAATCAATTTAAGTTAATTTTGCATCCTTAAGTTGGTCTGACTTTGGGTATACGTGGAGCTTAAAGCCCATGTCCTGTTGAAATCTGACTGTTCTTCATCTACAGCAGGTGGTTCAAAGAAAAACAATCCTTAGTGTACTTTAGCTTTGGGCTGTCTATTTCCAGAGAGATCCATAAACTTTGCAAAACAGATGGCTATACTGACAGCTTGCCAGAAGCCTAGGGACCACACTTAGTCTAAATAAAAACATGAACAAAATCATTATTTATTTCTACTCATGACACTTCTAATAACTGAATTAAACTGAACTGCTGCTGTTTAAACCTAACAGTGATGAATTTTATTGTAAAAAGTTGGGGGTAAGTGATGATGACAGTCCTAGTTTAAGACCTTTTCAGGTCATATCTTAGATAACCCTTTCTTGATAAATAAATAAATAAAACGGGACCCTGCAAGAAACCATTTAGTCATGCATGCTGGCAATGCGTGCTTTGGTTCTCTGAAGGGAGGAAATGGGATTTCCTGACACGGTGTGCCAATGCGAAATGCATTACATGCTATTGAGGGGAGCCCCTGGCCCACCCAGTGCCAGGAGGCTCATTTAACAGTTTTGCTAACATGGTTTTCAGTGCAAGATGCACTGCTTCTCTAGCTCATTAACCTCTGCTGTGTTCTGAATACAGTGGATACAGGGGAAAATACACTGCAGGCACTGGTGTGTACCAGCTATGACTAAGATCTACAGGATTTCCTTTATTCAGTGAGAGTCAAGCAAAAAATAGAGGATGCAGTCAGCAACCATTGCATACTATAGCTTTGTGCTGACATTTAAATGTAGAAAGTTTTTTTCATTTTGTCTTCAAACTTTGAGCTATCCATCTAACCCTGAATATCAGGAAGAAATGCCACCTAAGTCTTTGAGGAATATACATCAGAATATAACATAATGTAGCTGCAGTTCTTAGCAGGTTTTTGAGCAGCTGCTGAAACTGAAGAAATCGAATGTATATTAAACAAACGCAACAATACAGACCAAAAAGTTTTGTGCTAGTAGGAGGCTGAGTACACTTTGTATCATACAGTTTACTCCTTCTGCTTTCCCTCTTGTTCAAACAGTAGGACTTCAGGGAAAGCAGCCAAGATGGATCCAGCCCTTTGCTGAGGCTGATTCCAAAGCCTGACATCCTTCCACAGGCACTAGGCTATGCCTTTACAGAATAGAGCTTGATTGACACTTCATGTGATGAACCATAAACTCAGTATTTGGATGTTATGTTTACCGGTTACATGAAGAAATGACGATTCCCTACTGGTGTCTTCTGAGCTGCATGAAGCCTCAAGTGCAGCCTGACCTAGAGCTGACCTTGGGAACTGGCAGTGGAGGTTTCTGGTTAGTTTATTAGGCAGCAAAGGGATCTGTCTGTAGGGTGACATTTGGGGCTCCTGTGCAAAGTACTGTTGGGAGAGGGGGTCTTTATTGAGCTCTTTCTTTAACTTCAACATCCATGTGCAGAAATTTATCTTTTAATGACTGATGGGATTTGCAATGAATCCCATTGCTATCATCCTGGACGCATATGCAGTCCTGGCAGGCTAAAGTACTCCTGGATGCAAGGATGGAGTTGATGATAAGCACCTGCTTTTCCAGTGTACCACACAGCTTAGAGAGATGTTTTTTTTTTTTTCCTCAGTCTCAGTATTATGAACGGTCCTCCTGAAGATGAGATAAAGTATCTCTGAGCAGTCTTCTTATTAGATGGGTGCCTGAGCCTGCATCAGAGAAGCATTATTACTGTGTTGCCAAGAACTGATTGGGCTGGGAGTTATCTACCAGATTTTACAACTACTATCTAGTAGATAATAATTCCTGTCACAAGTGCTGTGACCCCATAGCTCTCACTGCCCTTTAAACTCTGTCAGTTTTATTGTTAAGGGATTTCCAGCCCATCCCTATTCATTACCTTGGAAACATAAACAGAAGCATTACTGAAAATGTCTAATAATGAATTTAGCCTAAGCACCCTGCTGGGAGGTAGAGGAACATTATTATCCCCATTTTACAGTTGAAGAATAAGTTGCAGAGTTCAAAGCTGTCCACCAGATCTCCTTCTGCCAAGTCTGTTCTGCCTATATGACTAGGCTATTAACTTGAATTCCTCTTCTGACCACTAATACAACAGAATCAATTGCAAGATAGGTGGTCTCCCGTATAATCAGATTTGAAACCTTTGAGGCTTACTCTAAATTAAAAACAACAGTCTAAATCCTGGCCATAAACTTGCCAGCATTCGCTACAGGTTTCTGCAGCATCACTTTTAACAGACTCTCTCGGTGAAACACTACTTATTAGTAGGTAGAATGCAGCTGCTGGTGATTAAGTTACTGTATCATGTCTATATGCAGCTTCCTTCGAAATCCCAGAGCAACAGTTTAATGTGACTGAGAGCCATGTCCTCACTCTTTCACAACAGAGATGAAAAAGTCATGGGTATCTCAGTTTTCCCTGTAGCTAAGGCTATGTTTATTCTAAGCATTGAGAAATCAAGACAAATAATGGCTTTAAAAAATGGCTTAAAAATAATGAGATTTTAAACAGATTCAGTTCTCTGAAACTGTTTTGTTTGAGGAGGCTTCATGTTTTTAAGTATTTCTTCAAGAGCAAAAGAAGGTTGGGTGGGGTTCTTCAATACAGTAGAAAGTATTTGTATAATCTCTTGAATACTATTGCATAGATTTCAGCAAACCAGCACAATTCTGGTAAAGTTGTGAGGTACGGAAAAGTCTCTCTTGCCAAGTGCATTAAACTCTGAGGTGTTTGTCACAGAAAAGCAGATGTTGCCAGTAGCATAGAAATTAAGAAACTATCTCATATGGGAGAATGGAACAAATAAAAGTCCCATTTTAGCTAAAACTTTTTGGCTAATTACAAGTCAGGTGAGGCAAGTTCAAAGAAAGCTTGATTCTATATGCTTAAGCAAGATTCTATATGCTTAAGCAATGAATGCTACTCAGAAGGAAAATACTGAAGGTAATGTTATTTTGTACAGTTTTAGTCTATGTAATACTTTTCTGTTAACTCAGGCAAATAAACTAAACTGTTAGGTTATAATACTGTAGTCTGGGTGAGGAAGTAATGTGGAAGAGACATTTTGAAAGGACTGAAAAGAAAAATTCTATTTGCAGCCTGTGCCAATGTGAAAAGAACTAGCAAAGTGACTCAAAACATAAAGCTGAACTATACAGAACCAGACTGTTCAGCATGGCAACCAAAATCAGTTGTGCAAGTCAAAGATCTGTAAAAAGAAGTGTACTGGATGCAGTCTGTAAGTTTGGGTAATGTTCATCATGAACAAAAAGGACAATTATACCACTCACTCAGATGAATGTTTTGTAGCTCCAAGTAGATGCAGTTTCAGTGAAAGATGAGTTGACTACTGACCAAAACTCGTAGGTTTTCCTATAAAATAGCGACTTTAGTGTGACAGGGTAATGCTAGAAAACCCTGAGAGAGACACAGATAGATTAAAATTCAGGACACAAGTAGGAAAACTGCCACTAGAAGAGTACGTGAACCACTTATGACTAGGTATTAGCTTGGAAGACACACAGGAAGGTGCTAATGATAAGCACATCCAAGGCTGGATTAAAAGTCCATAAAACCTTTCATCTCACAGAAGAGTTGTGTGTATTAGAGTGGAAGCCAAATGTAGTGAGTGAAAAGCCTTTGACAGTGCTTTCTTGGAAAGAGAGTAATAATCAAGTGTAGAACAGAACTACTCAAGCTTTTCATGCATTAACTTACCAGCAGGAAATGAATTATAAAATCACTAATAAAAAAGAGAAACATTTCTGTGAAGGAAAGAGTTAGGTATGTTTAAGAGAAGGAAGGGCACTGAAGGAAAATGCCACTTAACTGTGTATGCTTGATAAACCTGCAGAATTCTGGTAGGTACTATTTGAAGAAACAAGATCTATGCTTGTACCTGCATCTCGTGTTAGATTTCTTAGTTTTCCACTGTCCATGCTTGTGCATGCATCCCGTGTTAGATTTTTTTAGTTTTTCACTGTTGCTTGAACAACAAGTGTTTCAAAGGGATTCATAGAAAAAAAATAAAATTCAAGGCCCTAGGAAAACAGTTTCTCAGTGACAGGAAAATGAAGTAAAGTGGTATAAAGATGGATTATTTTGGAAGGAATTTGAGCTGCTGCATAAACAACAAATCCAGGGTGCACTTATAAGAAAAATTAAAACTGCAAGTTGTACGGTTAAAGCTGACAAAAGGCATGGATTCTGTGGCTATCTAAAAAGGTTCAGTGACAAACTATGCAAAAAGCTGTGGAAAAAATGCTTACTATGCTTGCTCAAAAGAGTAACCTGAGTGTGCTATTTGGAATTGATATCCAGAGTACATGAGAAACAATTCTTAATAAACACTTTGAGACATGACAGTTAATTAAGCTGCAGCCAGGAAGGATGTGAAATAATGGCATAATTAACCTTGGTCTATTACACTTGTGCTGTCAGCTAGGTCCAGGAAGAAGGCTTAAAATGGGAGGCACTGGAAAGCCTTAGGAAACATGAAACTTGTCCCAAACTATTCCTTGCCTGAATCAAATAGGTCTTGGGGTTTGTATACAAGTGTTAGGATAGTCTATTGTGGCTGTAGGCTTGCCTGTGAAAAAAATCACTGGTTAGGCCAAGTGTTTATTTGAACTGTGCTTCTTTTAAAATCTTGAATACTGGGCTTGAAGAATTTGAACTCCTGGTTAGGAGCAAGAGCATAGATGGAGTGGATGGGGGCAAAATTGAAACTTTGGAACAATGAGACATCTATTTTGTTGTTCTATAGAGTAATTTACCAAATTCCTATACATTAGAAGTGGGGCTGTGTTTTTGTCCAGCTTTCTGGTGACGTAGCAGAAATGTGCCAGGACTGTGCTAGGTCTTGAATGGATCTAGCAGCAGCTGGGCCATATTTGTAACCCTGGTCCCTGGGCAAACCCCCTTCACGGGTAAAGGACTCCTTTTAGACAGACACATCCTACCTGAAATATCAGCTTCTGCTGTTTCAGCATTTGGGGACATAGTTGTTTCTAGTGTTCCAGTCCTAAGAGACACCCAGCAGGAATAAGGTGCTGAGCTGGAGATGGGTTGCTGGTTAGAAAAGCCAAGGAACTGCTGTCATTTCCTGTGTTTACAGAGCAGTACACCTTATGTATGAATTCTACATTAATAGTATGAAATGTGAAGAAGTTGATGGCACTGGCTGGGAGCCAGAAGTGCTGTTCTTGCTCCTCCATGGCAACATTTACACCAGTCCAGTGAAAAAATGTTCATTAAAATATAGGAATCTTACCACAATGGCTCAGTGTCTTCATCACTTTATGCCAAATTTAGGGTGATAGCTGGTAGCACTGCCTTCCCCTAACTGCCCTGCTGCCACGTTCTCTAGTGGGAGCTTTTCTCAGTCCCTGCTGCATGAGCTCTTTAAATCTGCTTTAAAGCTATGAATACTAAGATATACATGTGCCCAGGTTGGGTAGGGCACCTGTTTAAGTGCCTCACTAGATGGCCAGCCACTTTGAGAAACAAGAGCACTATTTTATGTCAAGGAGAACACCTGCAACCACTGGAGTCACCAGCACATGTCAAAGCAAGGTCCTCTCCTCTAAAGGCGAACATTGAATCCTGATCATCACCCACATTCAGAGCATTTATTTTGGCTTCTCTTATCCAATATTTTCTCTTATCCAGTAGCTTATCCAATTTACTTCCATAAATCTAGTTTCTGTAAAACCAAAGCTTTTCTGGCTAATAATTTTCAATATATTGGATCCAAACTGATTTGTCATCTAGGATGAACAAAACTACATCTTCTTGGTAATGGAACTATTTGTCAAAGTTACCTGCCTAGATCTAGATGTGAACATCTTACTCATGTTTCCATTGACAAAGGTAATAATCACGACCTCCACAACTTTGCTTCTCATGAGGTAAAGGCCCTTATTCATGTTGTGTGGTAATCACAATGTGGCTTTCAAAGCTATTTCCTTGAAAGCTGTGTCTAGCAAATAAGCTCCTTCAAGCATCTGAAATCTAAAAGGGCAAACAAACCCCAAAAGTTGAGAATGCCAGTCTTTACTCTGTTTGCACTCTGCTGTAGAAGCTGTAAGCCTCTGATTATAGCCATAAGCTGATAACTGGGAGCTTGGTGCACTGTGGAAGCTCTGTACTAGGAGAAATGGCAATGCATACTGGCAGATGCTACAAAGTGAAAGGAATGGAAAGCTCAGGAAAGGAGATTGTGACAGATGGAGTCAAGAGCAGAGCTGAGAATCTGGCACTGGAAGAAAAGCCTAAATGAATTGTCAAAGTCTCCTACAGTAAAGGATGCAGCTGTCTTAGGTTATCCACCTAATCTTCCATCTCCAGGAGCAGAAGATCTTTAATGAATGGTGCCAAACTTGTTCTCCTTGTCTTGTGTGTAGTACATGTTGTGTAGAACCACACTCATAATATGGAATCTATCCAATATTTCTCTTTCTGAATATCCTAAGTCAGTCCTCCTCAGGCTTCCTGTGGTCTTCCTCTGGGGGAATTTTGTCCATTTGCCAACCTCACCCTCACCCGCACAGCTATACACAGGTTAGGTCCACCAGTATCTCTTACAGTTTTTAGAAGGTAATTAAAAAAAAAAATCGAACCATTGATAATGCATATTCTGTCCTTCTTAATTGCTTCACACCCCCTATTTCCACAATAGCAATACCAGCTAAAACTGGACTTTGGATAAATCACTAACACGACTACAGTTGGGCCAAATAAAATACTCGCCTCATTCCTTTGATGGAGTGATTAAAGGAGAGTGATTTGGGATGATTTTCATGCAGGCGATGGTCCTCTTCACAGTATTGGTCCAACTCGTTTGTATGCTGGTAACACTGGGTATTCCTGCTGTTTTCAAGATAGAACATTTGCAATAATGCATATGGTATTCTAAAAACTAGCAGTGTCTTGATCAGAGATAAAGTACTGTCTGTAACCTTATAAGATAAATATACCATGTGTTCAAGTTAGTTAATACTAGTCTGAATTCTGTCTAAATTCTTGCTTGGTTAGTGCTTGGCTCAAAATGGGGGGAGGATGATGTTAAATGTAAATGCAAATAGAGTTACCTACTCAGTAGTTCTCCCTGAGCTTTGAAAATTTACCCTTTTCCTTTTTAAAAATTTAAATTGGAAAGAAAAAAGGCTCTTGACTGGGTTTGGATTTATCTAATGACTTACTCAGTGATGGCATAACATATATTAATATGGATTTTTATTTTATGCATCTAGTTTATTGCTGCCCAGTCTCCTCTCTCTTGACCATGCCCACACAGTTTAGATATACTGAGTGTATAGAAATAAAAATGCTGTGTATCAGAGGTGGTCATCTCCATTTGGTTTCTTGTGTGGGCAGGTAGGTAGGTAGAAAATTTTGTGAGTAAACAGCACATTTATTTATTGTCTTTGGTACTTGGAAGCCCTGACATAATGCATACACACACACACACACACACACACACACACATATATATATATATATATATATATAGCATTAGTACCACTTTTCCTTAAGACCCCCAGGGTCATGAAAGGCTATGGAAGCTCTGAACACTCATGATGGACCTTTTAAATGACAAGCAGAAAGTAAAGCTCTATGTAGTTTCAATTCTTTTTACAAGTCTGCTTGGTTTAAGAGAAGGGTTGGCCAGAAAACAAGAATTCTATTTGCAAAACTATTTGAGGTTTAAAATATACAACAATTTTGCTGTGGAACATTCACATGACCTTTTAGAATTTCTTATAAGTATTGATTCATTCTGGCACAACTCATTTCTTGGGTAGAAAACTTTTCTTGGAGTGTGGGGGATGTCATACTCAGAGTTTCTTTCCTCTAGTATACAGCGTTTTTTCTATTTGTCTTAATATGGGTATTTTGTATAAAAATCCATAAAATTAACAAGATGGTACAGCTCTTACAGAACAGAAAACATTGAGCCAGGTAGAAGATGGAGTCTGAAGGCTGAGTCATCCAGAATCCTTTCAAGAGGTCAGGCTATTAATTACTTTGCTTTTGGCCAGCTAGTTCATTCTGGACTGAAAAAAAAAAAAATAGCCAATAGTGCTGACATAGAAACCTTCATGATGATTTGATAAATTGTCAATATTCCAAGAATTTTTAGTGCTTTTTCACAACCTGGCAGTGATTGTCTTCTGAAATCACAGTTAAGCAAGATTTAAGCAATTGTTAGGGTTTTAATGATTGTTTAAAAAAAGTTCAGTATGTTTTCTTTCTTTTTTAATGTGCCTTGAAAAATATAGAGGATGTAGTTCTTGTCCAAGCACAAGACTTGTAAGTACCACAATCCAAAATCAGAAATTAGGTTAAACTGTACTTCTAAAGTCATTATGAAAGCACATCACCCAAGCACCTTCCTTGCTACACTCAGTAAGGTTTTCTGTTTATTGACTGGTGTAAGTTTATTGCTGACTATGTGGGGAAAGAAAAGAACTACTTAGAAAGTATAAACTGCATTAAGTTTATAGTTTATAAATACTTTTAAGCACACTGTAATCATTCAGTATCCAAAGTGCTGATGTCTTCTGGAAAATTCTCTCCCTCAAAGAAAAATAAAAAATAATACTATTAGTCCTTAATTGTGGGTGTGGAATACTTCGCAGTTCTGGCTCTGATCTGAACTCCATTACACCTAGTGATACTCATGCACTGACATATGGATACACCCTTACATCAGCATCTCATTTCTGTTTGGCCCAGTTAACTCTTAGAAAAACAAATATTTCTAAACCAGCATAATTTTCCTTGGTTCTGGCATGGAATAACTGAGCCACAGCATCTGATGATGTGAAAGTGCTCCACTTTCCCTGCCTTGCCCATGTCAAGCGCCGGTCTTCCACATGTTTTCGTGACACAGTCTTGTAGGAGTCAGCAGAGTGCTGTATAGACTTTGGCCCAAACAGCTGGATGACTGACTGAATCTGCTCACTGACTTCAAATCACATGTTATCAGTGAAACCTTTGCTGCTGTGTTTCCTTTCATTGTGTCCTTAAGCTGACCATTTCCTGTTCATGTCCTTTAAGCAGAGAATATGCAGAAGATCAGGGTCAGCCCCGATGCTGCAAATGCTTCACTTATGGTTTGGGAAGATAAAAGTGTTATTTTAATAGGGTTTGAACAAACATAAAAGTTGCCTAGGCTTCTTTTTTTTTTTTTTTCTTCTAATCAGTCACAAAGAACTGATCATAAAAATTGCCTAAATCATCAATTTTTAGCCAATATTGAACCAATTTTTTTAAAGTATGGTGTGTAGTTGCAGCTGGATAAATGCAAGCTATTGCAATCCGATGGAGGAACCAGAATGTTTTTTAATGACCCTACACCATAATCTAAGCCAAGTAAATATAATGATTCACCCTTGGAAGATTAAATTATTGTCTGGAAAAATGTCAAAGCATTTTAATTTGTTACTCCAACATGTCTCTCTTGGAACCCATTGTAGGGTGTCTGGGATACAAAGTTATTTTCCAAACTGTTATATAACTTCATAATTCATTGTGAGGTTTTTCCCTTTCTCATCCAGCACACATACACATATGCTTAATTTAGACAAAAAGTTTCCTTTAAATAGCCACCTGAAAATCCTCTGCTACAACACCATGGGGAAAAAATTACCTTAGTTGTGATTATTGGTAACATTCAAGATTTCACATTAGAGCTGCAGCAGGTGTCAGGGGTCTACTTGTCACCACAGCTTGGAAATGTGACAAATCGTCAGAGCTGGTTGGATGTTCTAGGCTGTTATTAGCCATCTGTTTGCAGCTCTGGGAGGGTCAGCTGCCTGGACTTGACCAGTGCCACCCCTCAGTTACAGAATTTACAGTTTCAGCCAATTTAGAGCTGACTTTTTTTACTGTTTATAAAAGGAAGATGCATCACATGGTGCTGTGCAGACTTGTTTCTGGGATTTAGTGGAAACTGGTGTAAAATTTAGGATTCAACTGCCTGGGTTTGCCCTAGGCACAAAGTGGGTGTGAGTCTCTGCCTCTGTGCCCTTCTCTGAGTACCTTCTGACACATCAGGATTTCAGCTGTGCGGGAGAAGTTACTATTTGTCTGTCTACGTTCATTGTTTGTCATCCTTACAGTAACCAGACACAGGGTGACTCTTGCAAAGCCCCTCCTCAGCTCCTGGTACTTTGAAGAGCTCATTTGCTCCTGTAACAGTTCCCAGAGAAGTCACTCACTCCTCTGAAATTTGAAAGTTGAGTGGCTAAAAGAGGTTGAAATGTGTCCCATTCCTTTAGCAGAATACTAGTTTCATCATGGTCCTACCATTTCCAAGACCAAATAAATACTTGAAAACAGAACAGACAGAACTGTATTTTGATAGCTCTAGCAGGTTTTCCTTTTTTTCTCTGCAACTTACTTGAAAATATGTAGTTAATTGGAGTTACTCTGCATGCCAAAGGAAGTTGTGAGGAGGTTAAACAAAAAGAACTTGTTTTATTTTATTGTATACTTTGTTAGCTATCTAAGATATTTCATGACATTCATCAGAATAGAAGGATATTAATGAGTCCACTTATATTTTAAAAAATTTATTAGTGTACTAATATGTCCTTGAAGAAATTAATGGCACACTTAAAATCCTTCTACTTGTTCTAAAGTGCACCTCTGGATATCAGGGCCATAAAAGCTTTAGAAATAACAGTTTATATGTTTTGTATATGACGTGTATCAAAATATAACACGGGCAATTCTGACTACAGAGGGCACAGTTCCACGGAGAGTTTCTGCTAAGATCAAGTTATAAATCATGAGTGGTTTGCACAGTTTAAAGACTGTTAAGCTGGAATTCAAGATCCTTAACTAAAGGTACCAAGGTTTTACTTCTACAGTGAATGGATCAGACCCATGTTGTGTGTACATGTGTTCCTCTGCACATGTGCTACCTATCTCTCAGTGCAATTCTTGGATTTATGAAACTATATGCAAGATTTAATGATCTTTTCTTTAGGGGTTGGAACAAAGATTTCTTTCAAGTGGCATTTTTTTCTTCACTGAAGTTACTCATTTCCCACCTTTCCAGCTTCTTTATCATTCCCAGAAACAGGTGTTGGGAAATTTCCATTAGCCTGCACTATTTGTGGTGTGGTAGCAGAGTATGACTGCTATGTTATCACATATCAAGCCAGCCAGGTTTTCCTTGGATGGTAAAGTGAGCAAATGCAGCTCAATGAAACTTTAGGAAAAATCAGTTGCAAAAGATGGTTAGTGACAGGATGAAGGGTGACAGTTTTAGAGAAAGAGGGTTGATTTAAATTAGATATTAGGAAGAAATTCTTCACTGTGAGGGTGGTGAAGCACCAGGACAGGCTGCCCAGAGAAGCTGTGGATGCCCCATCCCTGGCAGTGTTTAAGGCAAGTCTGGATGGGGCTCTGAGAAACCTGGTCTATTCCCAGGGAAAACAAGGGGGGAAGAATTTTATAATGAGTATGTATCAGATAAGAAATAATAAATGAATTCTCACTTGTATGACACTTGCTGAGAAGTTGAGATTGAATAAATCTACATAATCTGCCTGTGTGGCTCTTATATACATTTACAAAAACGTCTTAAATTTTAGAAAAGCTTATTTCAATGGAAAGGAGACAAGTAATAAGTGTGTCACACAAAACAAGTAACTGTCTTCTTGCCTCACTGGGTATTGTGGTATATGTATTTGTTAGTTCACAGGAATTCACAGACATCCACTCACTTAAAATTAGCATCACTGATCAGAACTGTAATTGGATGGATCTTTTCTTGATATCTAAATTAAGAATACAAAGTAATTTTTTTCTACTCTTCTACTAGTGCTGTTCATATTCTAAGGAACCTATTATATTATAAAGAATCCCAAGATAGTTGGAAAACACTTCCAGGGAAAGAGAAAATTAATATAATAAGAACAGAAGTGGGAGAGAGGTTCATCTTACGTGTGTGTGTGCGTGTGTGTTTGTCATTTAAACTTGGTGTCTTTCATTTAAAACTGAAAACTTAAAAAGTGTATCTTTTTTTGTTGGTGTTATGTAGTAAGTAGAAGTTTGTCTGGTTTTAAAGATCTGTTTAGTAAAACATTCTGACTTAATTGGAGCAAGGAGTGTCTAAAGTCTTCTTTTTTCTGTTGAAGGATAACTAATTTGTAATACACTCTCCCCTCAAAGGGAGCAGATTTTTATTTCCTAGTAATAGTGGAATGTCTGGACCACAGAATGAGTTTTAAAAACCTTGTTTTGAAGAAATCTCTGCCAATACTGGATTGTCACAGTAATGTTTCTTTTCCCTTCTGTTTTTCATGCATTATTTGGGAGGACCACACAGCATAGGGAACAGTGGTGTACCATAACTACCACTTCAGTAACTGCAGTCTGAGAAACTGTGAGCACAAGGAAATGGAAGATATTCAGGTTGGAATTACTGAGGATTTACCCCCCAAAGGCTGCATAAATGTTTATGTTTGTTTACATTTTAGCCATAGTGGGTTTTCCAATTTCTGCTGTGATCCAGTAATTGTAACTGGACGGACACTCATAAGAAGCTACCAGGCACTGGCTATACTTAAATGTTATCCAAACACAGCCAATTAAGTACCTGTTACTGCTTGCTCTTTTTATTTGCAAAAACCATAGCTTCATCTGCTAGGAGTCCATAAATATAAATAACAACTTTTAATGCTTTTACTCTGAGTTCAGAGTTTTTAGAGAACAAAACAAATTTTGTTTTAAAACTTGGTAATAATGTTTCAAATCTTAAGTGAGGGACACTTTTCTGGAGAACAGCTAAGTTTCATTATTAAAAACAATAAAGACCCCATCAATCCAACTCAGCATACTAGAAATCAATGAAGAACAGAACTGTAACAGCATCAGACCATGCCAACAGTGTTAAGCACTAATTGGCCTAATTTCTGTGTTATGACATTAATTACAACTTGGCTGTGTCTGTCAGGTTGTGCTGAACAAATACTAAACATGGCATGAATGTGAAATATCTGCTACAAACTTATTTGACTTTTTATTATTTTTAACTGTTAAGTTTACAGGAATATAAAAGTAAAGAGCAGAAGTTCACATTTGATAATTGCATTCTCTGTTTCAAGTAAGATTGATGTTGAATGTAGCAAAGTTTATTTAACACCTGTCAATAATTTGTACTCTAGATTTTGACCATAGTGTAACATGAATAAAGTGAAGTAGTATAAATGTCTCCATGTGGTGACTATGCTTACAAGGATATTTACATATGAATAGGTCAATCTTTATGCAAAAACATACCTTGAACTGCACAAATTATTCACAAGCGCATTTTATAAATTGAACCTCATTGCTCTAAATGATACTGATCCAAAGACACTTAAGATTGCATTTTGCTCTNATATATATGTCTTATTTAGCAATTTCATATGGCAATTAAGACCTTAGGTGTTGGCAGCACTTCAGACCAATATATATTTCACAGCTAATTGTGCTACTCTTACATGATGGGAAGCAATTTCAGTCCTGGATGTCTGTCTTTTCATGATTTTGAGCTGAGGCGTTCTCTTTATGCAAACATGCACTCTTTTATTCTCCTTTTGTAGCTTAATTACATACTGCAGTCTTCTCCCCAAATACCTAATGTCATGAAATTGTGAGTAATTCTATCATGACATATGCAGCTATATTGGGGAAAATACACTGAATGTTTGGAATGTCCTTGTTAGTGAACTGGAAAACTGATGTCAAATTTCTTTTGAAAAGTGTGAATTGTGAGTTTAAAGTGTAAAAAGGATGGTTTAAATTGTCTAGTTAATTCAAGTCCCTTGAACCAGTTCCAGTCATCTTGTAATTTTTAAAATCTTTGTTAAGATTAAAAGGTTTTCATTAAGAAATGCACTGGGCGAATTTTGCTCAAACTGTCAATAGCAGCAGCTGCTTTTCCGTTATGAATTATCTGTAAAGACAGACACATTTGGGAGCTTTCAACAGAGGAGAAAACATATTACTTGCTATAATGGCAAGTTTTCCATTTCACTGTGTAGCACCACTTAAGGGTCATCCTGTCCCCCTTCCAGAGACATGGTTGCACAAGAATTGTTTAATGCAAAATAGCAGGACAGGGAATTCTGTATTCCTACTTTGAGTGTGATGTAGCAGATGAAGTAAGAGTGTACTGGGTGACTGGATGACAGTCCTCCCTGGAGGCAGAAAGTAATCTCCAGACCAGTTATGGATTATAGGCCACAAACTACTGAACAAAGGATGTATTTGAGCTGTTCACTTCCGCCAAGATTTAAGATTCCTCTCAAACTGTTTCAGCTAACTCTTTGCTGCCTAATATTTGTGGTCAGTGACCAGATGACTGAAGGAGGAAAATCAGAGGTTTGAGAAAGCCCTAATGAACATTCCTAGGCGTGAGCCTTTGTACAAGTACTCGTGAGACGTCTTGTTTTCCACAAGCATTTTGGCTAAAAAAATACTCACGTGTTTTCTGAAAATAAATACAAAAGGTCATAAATACCACTGAGGTGAATTCATGGTTTTACAGTAATACATATCTCTGAGTACTTACTTTGCAGTATTCACCCGTCTGAAGACTAACAAGGGAACTCTTGGAATGCAAATGTTCTTTATCAGCTGGGAAACAAGCAACAAAATATATGTTTTACACGGAATCGTGCCTCTAGATCTGAATCTGCCATGCATGCAAAAACACAGAATGAAAGTAAAATCTTTGAAGTAAAATTTCATTGTGCCTGGGAACGGCTGAAGTAAAACAACATTAAAAGTAAATCACATTTAAACTGTGCAAAAAACTGCTGTATAGACTGCTAAATGCCACTGAGGGACTGGATGTGTTACAGCTGCAGATGTTGGTTTGTAATACTAGGCCATGCAAATGTTCTTCTAGGGACAAATACACCATAGAACAAAAATATGACTAAATTTAAAAAAAAGTAGCATATAGTGCAGTTATAATTTAAGGAAGAAGCCTCAAATCTGCAAGTAGAATTATTAGAGAGGGATTTTTAACCTAACATTGCTAATGTATGAGATCTTAGTAAATGATCTTCAGAAATGTTAATTTTAATAGAACTGTTGCTGTTCACTAGTTCCTATGTATATTTTAAATGATTCATCACAGTCCTGCAAGCACAGCAGGCAAATAGGAGCCCTGGGGACTTCCTGGACCTCATTGACTGAACACTAAACACTCAGTTTTTCTTAATTCTGTCAGATGTTCTATACAGAATGCTGAACTGCTTCTAAAAATTAAATTAAGTGGAAATTTCAGAAACCCTGTCATTTTCAGAATCAGCTTGCATTTCCTAAGAGGCTGTTAATAAATATATGTATTACCATTTACGTATTTTTATCTGTAAATGAGTATTCTTTTCTTCTCTTTTAAAAAAATAAATGAAAATGTGGCATTTTCTCAAAAGAACTGACTTGGTTTACAGAGGTCCAGAATGACTGTTGCTCTTGTATCCTTAATAAATGAGAAGTTCATAAGATTCTTTATATGCCGTTTTTATGAAGAGAGAAAATTAAAAGTTGTAGAAAATATTTGACATGATGTACAAAATGGGGAAATCTTTAGCATTACATGAGTAGGGATGTTATGAACAGAAATTATTAGTCTTAGAAAAAATCTGTTGTTGAATTTTTCAAAAACTAACATGTTATGGCATTCTTTCAGCTGTGGTAATATACTGGTCATGGATGCATTTTCTGAATCTTTCCTTAAAATTTACATTGCGTTGGAAAAACTGAAAATTAAAATCATCAGGGTGACAGGGAGAAAATGATTTACACCTTGTATTCAGATAAGAGCAAAATAACCATTTCCCTTTGACATTCTTGCCATTTTTTTTGTTACTCTACTTATAGCATGGGGCACTCTTATTGGAACACCCTTTTAACACTTCTTAGTATGTCCTTCAACGCATGCACTATTGATATCAAAAGTTCATTGTTTTAGAAACTTTTTATTAGAATTCATAACCTTTGAACTTTGTATTGTTATCTGCCAAAACAAAATGACAATCAAATTATTCTGCCACCCCTTTTTTTCTGTCCATTTTTTTTCAACTTCCTTGCTTTTCATTATTACTGTTACTCTGAAATGACATTATCACAGTGGAACATAAACAAAAGATTAGGTATCTCATCTGGATTAGCTTCACAGCCTCTCTCCTTTTCACCCCCAAAAGCTTGATGACCTGCTAAAATATGATATCAGCTGCGTTTTCTTTGGCCAGCTTGGTTCACTTGACTTGACACTAGCAAGATCAAACTACTGCAGACTGTCAGCATAAGGGATATCCTTTGAAAAACAGAAGTTTTTCTTCTTTCAGGTCAGACTTTTTTCCTAACTCCTTTCTCCTTTGTATTTTGGATTCCCCTTCCCATCTTTACAGAATGAAAATAAGTCTTTGTATAGCTACATTTGCCCTCACAGTGCTGCTCTGTAAAACAGCAATTATATATTGAACGCTCCAGCAGAAATGAAAAATCTATTTCAAAGATAAAAAGCAAGTAATGTTTTTCCTGTGTCTTAAAATTCAGATCTCAAAATCAAGAAAATTTTGCTTTCCATTTTGCAGATGTTTAAGCAACTGAAAGATAACTCCTGAAAATTATACTAGTTTCAGATTCTGATAGTAGCATTATTTTTTTCTGAACTTCAATGTAAAAAGGAAAAAATGAAAAAAAATTGAAATATTACCCTGCTAATAAGGCTAAAAAGATGAGCATGGAAAAGCTCTTCTCAGTAGAAGAGAAGACTGCTCTTTAGTGGGTGAAAATGCACATTCAGAAAAAACTTGTTTGCATGGTTAATGATTACACTTGTTGTGATAATGTCAAGTATAGTAAAGTTCTGTCCTTCCATCGAGGAGACCATCTTTCTCCCTTATAAATATGTGCCTAAATATTCTGTTTGGTCCTGAGGGCATCATGAATTCTGAACAGGGTATGGTTTTCCTTTTGATTCATTCGTTCTGCTGGTGCACTTGCACTGATATCAAAGGATTTTAGGGAACAGCTTAGTTTATGAAAGCCGACTGTGATGAAGGTTTTCAAACCTCTTCCACAAGTCTTGTGGAAGGAAAGGAACTATGACCTAGTAATTTCTTTTTCTTAATTAATGTGGAAATAAAACTGTGTGTCTGTACATCTTGGAACTCTGTAATGGTAAAATATGAGATTTGATGAAATAAAGATAGCACTGAGTTGGAAGAATCCAAATTAGAAATGGAGGTGAAATGGCTTTTGCTGCTTCAGGCAATTCACACAGATTTCATGCAGCTGCATAGATTGAGTAGGAATCCAATGGCATTACTGGAAACTGAGTATTTTTGGTTAAGCTTTCCTGGATGAAACCCATTTCTACATAGTGCTATTTTCATTGTTGTTCTGAACGATACACCAGCTTTTTCTGTATGCTTTGCAACTCTATGGGATAATGAGATGCATACAAAAGGAAGACCTATATATAAACATGTAACCTGAGAAGCTCAGCAGGGTATCAAAGAATATGTTGAGCCACTAATAAGTAAGGGGTATGAATTTTATAGCTGCAACGTCTATGAAATCTCTTCAGTGAACTGTGCTTGACACTATTGTGTAATGGTTATGAAATATTCAAGTTCTAACCTTTGGAAATGTTATAGTTTATTGAAAAATAACTTTAAAATAGCAGTTATTTTAGATTAGTAGATAGCAAGAGAGATGGAAACAATACTGCTATGAAAGAAATTTTAATCATAGAAATAGAATACAAAGAACTGCAATATATACATATGAGAAAATACGTGCATACTATCTGAGTTTATACATCCTGTGTTATGCAATTCCAGAGGCAATGATACATGATCCCAGTGTTTGCTTACAAGAGACTTTAAAAAATTTATAATGACATTTCCCAAAGATATTATCTGTTCTTAGGTATGAGGCTTGGTGGCTGTGGGTGTAAGCTTTATATTTTATAGTATATAGAATTACAGTGAGTTGCAATCAGTGCATAAGCCCCAACTTCTGACTGCTTTTCTGCAACACTGTTCTAACAATGTCACTTTGGGACAAGTCTATAAGCATGAGAGGAAGGAAAAAACTGGGCAAAAGCTAATAGTTACTGAGCCTGTAATATTGCAGCGTTTCACCTTAGCTCTCTGTGAATGGTGTCTGACTGTTCAGCTTCCTGTAAGCCAGCCTGTGCTTAGCCACCAGGCCTGCCTGGTTATGTACTGCTGGAAAAAGCTCTGTGCTCTCAGGGAATGCCAAAACTAATCTTGAACTTACTCCTCAGGGGCTCATTCTCACAATAAAAGAAACACAGGTAAACAAACACATGATGGGAACCCCACAGACCAACTGTGCATTTTTTTTCCTCAAATAAAACGAAACAAAACAAATTTGTTCTGTTTCGAATTGGGTGCACAGTCTGACCACATAAAGGAGCTGGAGTCAGACATTCCACTCTACTCAGCATTAAGAGTCCTCACATTGCCCAGGCAGATGGAATATGTGCTTCTCTACACAATATGTCTTTGTGAGCAGGAATTTCCATCATTATAAATGCAACTTAAAATGCATTTTCATATTAAATTTCTTGCCAAGAGTTGTATTTAGAGATGTTTGTTTCCCTTCATGCAGGCTTTCCAGACACATCTTTCTCTTTTTGAGATAACTAATACTGGCTGTGAACTGCTAGTGTATAATGGACTTGTATTTTGCTAGGCAGATCATTATAACTAATACAATAAATATTGAAGTGGCATGATTTGATTACAGTATGCTGCATGCACAAAACACAACACTTTCAGGGAATAATATGTTTTTAAGAGATTCTGTCTATTTAGTGTATCCTCTGAAGAGGCAGCCTACTGAATCAACAACTGCTAACATAATGCACCGCTCAGTTTTTATTTTTATGATGTAATTTATTTTTTGACCTAGTGAGCAGCATCCCTCTCCACAGGTGTGGGGAGTTAGAACTAGATGATCTTTAAGGTCCAATCCAACTCAGTCCATTCTGTGATTCTGTATGTTTCTATGACTTTTTATTTTTAGTCTCTATAAAGTTGCTGTCCAGTGCAGAGAAGCAGAGTGACTGGTAATAAGGATAGCAGATCTCCCTGTTGTAGGCTACTACTCCTTAATCTGGTCCTGGAAATTAAATTCAAGAGGAGAAAACCCCTGCTGTGAGCCAGCAGCTATATGATAGTCACATATACTTTTCCGAAACATTTGGACTTGTATCAGTTAGACAAGACTTGAAGAAGGTAATGTATTCATTTGTGACATGTTCAGCTTGAAAACTTCGCTAGTAAACCAAAAAGAGAGTCACACATTCATTTCTGTTGCCCATACAAAATGAAGGCCTGGCATAATTTGGTCAGCAGCTGCATCATAGAGCAGCTCAATAAAAGTATTATTTTGGAGTCTTTATGAAGACTATTATGAAGTAGTTCAGATGTGGGGAAAATTTTGTCACTAAATTGCTTTTGGGTAGTAAATGCTAAAGCTCACACAACAGCCACAAAACCAGAGGTAAATTTTACTTAGTTTTTTTTAATAAACTATTAGAGTTGAGATCTTAATTTCAATAAATTTTTGATTACAGATAATGCAGACAGGTGATCAGATAATTCATCACATTTTTCAAAGTGACAATAATCTACATAATTATTGAGATAGCAGCATCTGTGGAAGAGTGATCCTCCTTTACAGAATAAAAAGAATAAAATCTTATTCACTTATGGGGAGAATTGTAAACAGTCAGAAAAACCAACAGAGGCATAAACTTGGTTAGGGAGCTTGATCTATGAGGAGTTCTCCAATACCTGGGGCAGGATTTATTCATAAATATAATCGGAAAAAATATTATGTCTGTTGTGGACACATGATATTCTGTTCTCTATTAAAACTTGATTGGAGCTGAGTTTTCACCTTCACTTGACAGGAAAAGATAGTGCAATAAGAAAAAAAATTACTATTCCTTATATCCCCAGACATTCTCAGATACTTGAAAAATAAGCACAATGGTCCACATGAAAACAAAATAAAACAGAAAAAGGAAATCAAGTTCTTGCTTTGTCTTGGATTTCTGTGGGACTGGATCCTTAAAATAAGCCTCCTCACTGCAATTCTTAGAAATGGAGGAGGAGGAGAAAAAGCAGTAACCATGCCACATACTGGTGTCCTTCTAATTAAAAAATACAGCAAGGGCCCCAAGTGGTTTGTTGGCTGGCCCAGCCCCTGATCACCCTACAGGTGATCGAATCATATCCTCCTCCCTTTCTCAGCCAAGTCTGTTATGGTCACAGAAAACAATGATGAAGACACAACTTATAAAAATATAATTCTGTCACCAAGGCAGATGTTTCATTTGTTCCATTTAGACACTGCTGGCTTGATACATTTTATTTATTCTCTATTATATGAATGGAACATGCAAAAGGAGTAGCTTCCCGGATGATAATTATGCCCGGCTCTGATGAAACCTCTTATTTGCCAAAAACACCTTACAGATGAGCAGATTCTGAGGCTTTTAGATAATTAAGACATATCTATTAGGAGTGGATTTTACTGAATTCATGGCATTTTGATAGTGTAAGTAGATAAAGGGAAGGAAGAGAACCCCATCTGATGTAGAAGTGCTTTTAATGAACACTATAAGGTCTGGAAATAATGTACTTACTAAGCCTTGAATAATCAAAATGACATATAGATATTTGGCATGCTACTGACTTAATGCAGTTTCTCTTTATTTTTGAGTTCTCAAATTTAATATGCAAAATTTGTCGATAAGAAAGAGAAATGTTTCTGATACAGAGTGCCTTCAAGAATGACTATAAACATTTTACTCATATAGTCATAAGGATAGGATGACAATTTGTACAGTAAGTAGCACTAGTTTTAATTATATTCCAGCTGCTTTTACACAGAGTGTTAGTATCCTCCAGTTACATGGACTTGTAAAATTACTTTTTTGAACTATAAAATGAAAATAAGCCCTTTAATTTTTTGCTGTTCTTTACTGTGCCCATAGGTGAAAGGGAATATGGGTTTGTCATAATAATTTTCATTTCTTAGCCATGTGGATGCTCTAAAGCCTTTATTTCAGACAGAGCTGGCCTGTTGCTGCATGCTGGAGAGCCTCCTGTCTAACTCATTTTCCCCTTGAGCATATCATGGTGTCAGCTGGGCAACTGTTTGAAGCTGGTGCTTGGCCTGAATGTTCTTCCTTTTTCTTCTTTGACATTCTTGAACACATTTCTGAGAAAAAACTCTCAGTTACCAGCGATACAATTTTACTTGTACCATGCTATCAGATCTAATCCTGAAGTGGCTCATTTGCTTATTTTGCCTGCAAGAAGTCTGTGGGGGGATAACGATGGGTTGTAAAAAGCCAGTTTCCTGGTCTTGACTGTCTGACTCTGGTCTCTTGTGTCAGGCGGCACCCCTTGCCAGGCAGGGCAGTGCAGATGTTGATGTCACAGAGCTGTAAGAGTTTTTATTGTTGTACTTACTGAACAGGTTTTCTGGTAAAAGTTTTGCTGCATTTAGAAAAGATGGAAAGGGTAGGCAAGTTTAGTTTAGCTACAAAGAGCATATATTACCTGTGGATGGTTTGCTGTGCTGGTTTCTGATCATAAGGAAGAAGCCAATGAGGATGAATACATAGTCATGAGAGCCCTAAAGAGTCATTCTTACCTTCAATTCTGCACCGTTTTCTAATGTGACTTTTTCATCTGTATTACAGAATCTTTATAATTAGAGACAATTTCTTAATGTTTAAAAGAATTGGAAAAATAATATTGAGAGAAATAAGCAAGTGTGTCTTAAGGCTCTTCTCTGCTGGAGGTAGAAAAAGGCAGAATCAGGATTCAGAAATGTCAGACAAAATCTGTGCATGCAGGGTGAAAAATTAAGGAATATCATAAAATTAAGGGATATTATAAAATATTGGTTAAAGATTTTAAAGAGCTGTCTGACTGTTCTGATGCTGAACATGCACGCATGCATGCTTTGAAAGTAGGGATTTACTTGTGATTTTTTTTTTTCTTCTGAATATCACTGCCTCTAATAGGTCTACAAAAGATACCTTCAAGAACTTCCATTTTGAAATTACCCAGGGGGAAATAATTTCACCAAGATGTTTTCCATCTCTAAGTGTTGGTGTCCCAGCTGAAAGCATGGCCAGTCTGATTGTGGTCAGCCTTGTGGCCAGCCTTCTTTTTCTTTCTTCCCCCATTTCCTTTCTATTGTGAAAAAACACAATAGAAGCTTCACAAAGAGGAAAGTACTTGTAGTAGTATTTAGGGTGGACCAAACACTAATTCAAAGACCAAAGAGGACATTCATCCAAATAGCAACAGATAAAAATTATGTCTTAACTAAAAATAACTATGCTTGCCCTAGATGTACCATGTAGGTAGTCTATGCTAATTATTTTTCCCAAGTTACGTTATTCATTGTAAATAATCACAGATATTCTAAAAAATATTTGAAAAACTAACAATTGAGCAGGCTGCTGTTTATGATACCATTTCAACTTCTACCTTTCTTTCCCCCTTTTTTACCATTTTTCCTTTCCCTTTTTTATTACTTTCATTGCAGATTGTACCCAGGCACCAAACAGTGGAAAATATTTTCCCAGAAGCAATAATGTAAGATATGGGCTGAAAGCCTCCTTTTCTCAGCAGTTTTGCTAACTTTTTTCCAGATGCCTTTGCTCAGTTTAATCAAGGTGTTTGGGTTATGTGGAAACATTACCGTTTTCTAGAGGTAGATGACTGCAACAGCTGGCTAAAGATATTTTGCTAAACTGCTTAGTATTTCCAAGGTATTTAGTTAAAAATTTTTCAGGCATCTCTTTGCTGCACTGAAGAAAACACCAGGGCAAAACCATATTAAACTCTAGAATCAATTTGCTGATTCTAAAGAATGCATGAGCATTGAATACTTTGATAAAGGGGACTTCCAGAAACCTCTTTTGGGACATGCTTTAAATTTTGGTACTACAGTGGCTTGCTGAGGCTTTATTCCTTACGTAAGTGTGTGTGTGTGTTAGCCTCAAATGAAGTGTGAAATCTCACTGACTGTGTAAGGAAGTCGTGAGGATTCCATCACATGCAACAAAGCCAGGGCTCCTTGCTGCAATAATATGTCAGGATATCAGCAGTGTAGGAAGAAGACATGGATATGATTTGGTGCAGAGTCAGGGTAGCTGCAGGGAACTCTGAGCTATTAAGGCCACAAGAAGAACAATAGTATTTCTATAGGTAAACAAGACCTTCATCTCTTCACAGCTAATGAGAGAAGTATTTTGATGCACAGGCACTGTTTATATGGGGAAATTATAGTTGCAATCATTCTTACCTATTTGTTTACATTCCTACAAGTTTTGTTCATTTGTTGGTAAACAGCTGAATGGTCCCATTGTTGTTGCCATTCTGTAAAAGAACATGTGTGAGTTAATTAGAACAAGCTTTGTAAACTTCAGCTCTTATTGCTGTAATACAAACAGCAAAAATACAGGGTTTAGAAGTATTAGTGAGTCAGTATTTCAATAATTTATTTTGTCTTTTTCTTTTCCTTGTAAAGGTGTATGTCTTTCTTTTTTTGATCCAGCAAAGATCCTAGGAAAAATGAAAATTGTATAAATACATATCTTTTTAGAAGAAACCATAGGGAGCCCATCAGCATAACCTCCAGCACCCCAATGGCTCAGATCTGCTGCCATCAGGCACTGATTTTCACCCCCTAATAGTTCAAAACATTTTCACCAATTTTTTCCTTTTGTTTAAATATCATCCTAAACTTAATTCTGTTGCCTTTGCAAACGACAAAAAATGAAAAATCATTTTTAATATGACCTTGGCTAATACAATAATATGCGAAAGTGTCAATTTTAAGACTTGCATTCAAATAAAAGCTGAAACATTCAGAAATTGAGTATTAACTAGTTTTAGATTGCTTAGTCGAAAAGGAAAAGGACTTCATAGATAGCAGCTGGTTTTGGTCTGATGTCCACATGGTTTTCATAGTTTGCAGAAAATATTTTATTGTTTTTCTGCTGTAAGAATTTTGTAGGTGGACAGCTGATAATTGGATAGAGCAAAAGGAGCTGTTGGGCTCATGCAGTGTCAGAACTGAGCTTACTTGTCTGCTAAACCACACTGAGCTCAGTACACAGCATAGGCCAAAGCAGTGTCAAAGCTATGGTATAATTTAAGAACAAATGTGGAAGAAAGATGTGAAATGCATAGAAAATGAACACTGAGGTTATTAAAATAAATGCTGAAAATTAACTGTCTTTAATTAAAGACAGAGAATAAAATGTGCCAGAGATTTGACAAAATGTACAGCTGGAATAGCACTAAAATGAAAACAGTTTCTTTAGTATCTCAGGTTTAATACTTGGCATACGTTTTGTAAATTAACTTGTGAAAGTCAAAGTTAAATCTGTATATTAAATTGAAAAAGCATTTGTTTGGTCGATGTAGATATATTGAGAGGGGTCAATAAACCTTTTTCTCATTGTGAGTGCATTATCAGGCAAACCTATATGGCCTCATGCTGTGGTAGGAAAGCAGATAAGGCCTTTGCCATCTGTTCTGAAGGTCCTGAGTTTAATTCTCCATGGGAGTTAGTACATGATGCTGGTAGGAGGGGAGGAATTCATTTGGGAAACTGTTTATCTTTCCTTTGGAGGAAAAACATTTTAAAAATAATATTATTTTAATCAGAAGAGATTTCAACTAATTTCTCTGCTTTTTCAAGGTTTACAGTGAATTTTAAGTAAACAATTCTTACAGGAAATAAATGACTATAGGAGACAGGGGTATTTATCAAAAGTGGACTTTTACTTTATGGCTTAAAAGCAATGTATAAATATCCTGTTTGTATTATATCCATGTTCACCAATTTTGCATACATACTACTTTCTAGACCTTAATGTTGTCAGGATGATTAAACTCCATCCATGCAAAAATAATAATATCCTGATGTCTGAAAGAAAAAGAGCAAATTGGTGATATACAGCAACTGGTCTTTTCTTTTTCTTTTATTTTTAATTTCTTGTTTTATGTTTTTCCCAAGTAGCAAACAAATTTTCAACCTGTTGTCAGAAGATGAGCTCTTTACTTCTGGTACTTTTCTTCCAAATAAGAAACAAATGCAGAACACTATACTCATTGAGTCTTTTCTTTCTTATCCTTCCCTATCAAAGACATTTTAAACAGATGATCACAGATGTCAGTCATTTAGAGCTACCACCTTCTGGCTTCTTCCAATGGGTCAAGTGAGGGTTCACTTAAAGCTATGCCAAAGACCCTGCTTTCTTGCTGTATTTCCACCTTTATCATCATGTGCACAGACATACCTTTATTAAATATATGCATGTGATAAAGGTTTTTCACAGAGGTGCAAAGCATTGGCACTGGCTTGATGTTTCAGAGGCTTTTTTATAACAGCGTTCTTTTACAGCCAAAGTTAACAAAGCCAAAAAACCTCATTAATGTAAAGTGAAGCTGAGTTTGTAACAACTGGTTCCCTCTATTGTGCAGTCTCAGAGTTTCATGGCTTTTGCTGTTAGGATTGGTTATGGGGGGAAGTGGTAATAGTATATGAGCTTGTAAGTGATTCTGTCTTGCATATTGGTCTTCTCTGACTAGACATGTTCAGAAGAGAGGCAGGAAAATGATGTGGATGAGTTCTTGGAGGAACAGGAGAGGCAGTTGCGAAGTTACACAGCTGTTTTGTTCAAGCTGGGAATACAGAGATCAAAGGAGCTCTGCACTATTAAATGGGCTCTCTGGAGAGAGGAAAGAGATAGTGAGGTAGAGGGATGCAAATAGGAATTATGAGTCTGCTGTTCTTGCTGACCGGGCAGATGTGAGATATGGATGTAGAACCCAGGGGATGCACCATAAAGAAACTGCAGTGTTTCCCCAGTTTCTGGGGGATAGTAACCCATAGGGAATGATAGGAGTAGGTGTTGGGCTGTTTTAAAATTCTTTTTTCTTGGAGATACTTCTAATTATGCTTTGATCCAAGGAGGCTGCCAGGTACCAGTGGCATAGCTCCTCCAGGGACCAGAAAATAACCATAAGCCACCACTGCTGTTGCAGTTGTCACTGGTGGGAGCGGTCTGCAGGCACAGTTTTGCTTTTGGGTGGGTTGGCTGCACAATTGCACCCCGAGGGAAGTGCCAGCTCCCCTTATGAGGTAGGCAAAGTGAAGTTATTTGGCACTGTTTTCTAGTGGTACTAGAAAGCTTTTCTTTCGGGAGGCAGTGAGAAAACATTGCTGAAGAGAGACCTAAAATGGCAGATCCAAAATCTCGCATTGTACATACATGGGTAGGAATCTGCTTTCCTTGTACAACATTTTTCATTAAGAAATTCTGTCTATTTTCTGGGGTTCATGTGTACAGAGTGGCTGAAAAGTTATTACTCTAATAAGATAATAAAAAGCTCTTGGAATTAATTTTCCAGGTGTGCTTTAAATAAAGTAACTTTTTATTATTATTTCTATTGGTTTTGATCATAAATAAGGTATAAGAGTTTGGTGATTGTAATAGTATTCAGGTTCACAAATTTACACAAAGGTTTTGTTTCCATTAGAAGAGAAGGTCGAGATCCTTACCGTTAAAAGGCATAAATTGAAATAAAGGACCAATGACCTTATAGTCCAACAGCAGGATCTGTTCTTTTAATCAGAAACTACTTTGGATAGAAAGACCTTTCAGAAGCCAAAAAACCATAAATGTTTTGGTTCCCATCTGGGTTTAAAGTCATGGGATTTATAATTCTAACTTATTTAAGTGCCTATAAAAATGTTGCCCTTGTGTATTAAAAAATGCAATGAAGGGCCAAATATACTCAAAGTTTAGACCTGTCCCTAAATCTCTTTGATTTCAAGGCAAATTGAGAGCCTAGAGGCTTATGAAAATTCATTTAAACACCTAGTTCCGCTCAAAAGCTGAAGCCCAAGTTTCAGACTTGTGACATAGCTCAATATAGAATTAATTTCAACGTTATGGATCTGGACCTCTGGACAGTTTCACACCTATAATGTTAACTACTGGTCAATGTTAAATATAGTTTATTTTGAGATGGCACAGATACTAGTGCTACTGGGACTTTTTTTTCCTAGAAAATTTGCCGTTTACTTTTTTTCCAGGTAATTAAGTGATTCTTTTAAGTTAACAGGTTAAACAACATGATAGAATTACTTAAAATTACTTAAAAATATTTAAGTAATTTTCAGTTTTCAAAAAAATTTCCATAATTAGGTTTTGAGCCTGGATAATTTCTGTTATGTGCTCTGCCAGTATGGAACTTCATGAATTAAATAAATAGCAATAATTTAATTTGCAATATATTTCAATATAATATTACTGTAACATGAGATTGAAAAGCTGTAATGTAATTTGTGTAATTCAAGAAAAAAACAATTACTTTAATTATATTGCCAAGCACCTGTACTTACATTGCTTGTATTTATACAGCTAAGGAAGGCAAAGAATAAAGTAGCAGAGGGAAGCTGTGGTGGTGTGTGTAGTGGATCTGTGTATGCGCACATTTGCTCGTAAATGGATTTATTTATATTTTCTTCCATGGCTGATGAGTGTGGAAGCAGGATGTGCTGTAAGTAATCAATACTACAGCTGCCTGAAGGTGAGATGGGCAGACCCACTGTGTGGTTTGGATGAGGAAGGACTTGAAAATTTTCGTATTAAAATTTTCTTAGAAATTACTTTGAATAAGAAAACACGTAGTGATGGCTGACCAATTTTAGTGCTGGGTTTTCTGAAATAGGTATTATCAGTTATTTTTCTTATATACACCTCATAAATTGGATCCAATACGGCAAATGTTTTCAGTTACAATTAAATTTTCTGCAACATCCAAATTGTTTTGACTGCACACATGAGAAAGTGGGCTTGAGATGCTCAAGAAAGAAGTAGTTCTACTGTATGTCTGAGTGCTAGCATGCCTACCTGGGGTACATGAATAGGGCTCACATTCCTCTCTCAGCCTGGTAAGAAGAAAGTTTTCCCACCTTCCAGGCAAATGCCTTAAGCCTGGGGCTGCCAGGTATTTTGAAATGGAGATCTCCTGGGAAGATATCAGGCTGATGGAACGAATGATCCTATAGCTGTGTTATAGTATGAATAATACCTTATAAAAATGAAGCATCTTATCTGTTTCAGTTCTCTGTGTTTAGATTGACGTCAGACCATTTGTCCTTCTGTTCCCTAGCTCATCTTGCATGACCTTTTGAATAAGAGCAAAAGAATATTGGTACTGCTCCAGTTTTCTGACGTTGACTCAAGTTATTAAAGTCTCAGTCAGAAAATAAAAACAATCAGTTGAAATCCTCTCAGATTCTCTTCTGGGAGTCCTATGTGGAATTTAAAAATATTTAACCCTAGATAGCGTAAGGTTTTTTTACATATTCTGTAGTAACTAGTCCTCTCTGAAAAAATTACTTCTCCTGTAAAGATAGAGTATCTCATCCTTCTTTCCAGATATAAAACAACATTGCACAGAATAAGCCTTTTCAATTACCTGCACTAGTAAACATTTTATCTTTACTTTAGTCATTGCCAAATACACATACTTTCTTGATCCTCTCAGTTTTCTTGTGCCTAGGTTATTAATTTTAGGTAGTATATTTCTCTTTCTCTTGCTGTAAATGTAGTACATTCTAAATCACAGTGGAGTGGCTGTGTGCAGAGGAATGGAAACTCCCTGATAACCTGATGGCTGCAATATCCCACTGGGAGAGAGTGGCCTTTTTCCAAATCAGTCTGACTGAGCACGTGAGCTGCGAGCAACCTTTGGCTCCCAGATACAGCCACGGCCAGTTCCAGACGCGCTGGTGAGCCTTCTCCCCAAATAACCTCTGCCCAAGCCCAGCATGGAGAGCAGAAGGCCCAACAGAGGGGTTTTGGCTGGCAAATCACCGTGATATTTGAGCTAAAAATCTACCTAGAAGCTTAGCCTTCCTTCCTTCTGATGGTCATTTGCAAGATGTCGCCTGGCAGGAATACTGGTGGTGTTGGGCCTTGGCCTTCCCAGATTCCTTCCCTCAGCCTACCCTTCCCCTCAATCCACGTGCCCTTCTCATGCAAAGGCACCAACATGTTTATAGTGGACTTCCTCTGTGCTATTTATTCTATGCAGGGGGTCAGTGAGGAGTGTTGAATTTACTGGAAATAGTGCACACATTTCAGCATGCCTCTTGCTGGAAGGGATGGTCAGCACATTCAGGTCTTCACCTGTGTTCAAACCAAAGAGAGGAAAAAAATCTCCATCCGTGTTTTCCTTGTGAGCCCTGGCTGCTATTGATTACTGTGCAGATGAAATACATCCTGGTGTCAGCCTCTTTATCCAAATCACTTTATTGTTCTCCATTTTATGGTAACAGAATAAAACCAAGGCAGGAAGTCCCTGAAATAATAGTGGTATGAGTGCATATCATACAAGACCCAAAAAAAGGATTTGTAGTGTTTGCAGAACTAACAGCAGTTTTGATGGTCTTCTAGAAACAGACATCGACAATATATGATAAAGCTAGAGATAGGGTTTCATTTGATCAGATCAGTAAGTGCTTTGAAAGCATGGAAGAGACATTAAATGAATGTACTTTTATTATACAGCTGGCTTTAAAAAGTGGCTTTGTAGTTTATTGGTTTGTGACATGTGGCCCACTTCTGGCACTTTCTTTAGATGTTCCAGGGATCTGTAATCCCTGACGCTTACCAAGTATCCTCGTCTATTAATAACAGTTTTTGTTGTTCTAGGGTGGAGCAGATTGAGGAGAGGACCACAACCAGGGCTTTTAACAGCTTGTGTTAAACAGGATGAACGAGTCCAGAAAAAGATAGTTGTTGGATATGAAATAAAAGTCATCAAAAGAAATCTGATACAGTAAGGTTCTAGAGATTCACAGTTAGAGACCTAAATGGACAAGAACACAAAACTAACTAGCCTTATCAATCACAGAACTGTATTATGGAAGTTATCTCAACATATACTTCCGCCAGAAAAAAAAAAAAAAAAAGAGCTCAAATCTACTATGTATTGTTGAGCTGTTTTATTTTCAGATTTGATGTTAGGATTTATTGCAAGTTTGGAATTTTATTATTCTCTTTTTATTGCTTGACACAGTGAAGGGGCGAGGTGTTTGCACTGAAAAGTTCTGATGTCTAGTTGCTAGGATACTGCTTTTTTCAAGCCTTTTATCAAGTAAATTGGAATATAATACTGTTTATTTTTTATTCTAACACAGATTTTGCATCAAAACACAGTCATGAAAACTGGTGAAGATTTGTTTAAATCCTGCTTTTTTATTGTCTTGCTAAAGCTCTTTTAGCAGTTGAAACTCAGTGCCTGAACACAAAGCAATTGCTACATTTTAGTCAAAAGTAAATTGTTTGTTGCTATTTATATTTGACAGACTACATTTCGCTATCTAAAAAATAACTCAATCTATTCCATTTGTACATACTAGAATGTTCTATAACTCAAATGTGCACTGTAGATATCCCAGAGTTGCATTTCAAAATTCATATAACCATTTGCTAAGTACTGATTGACTTCAGGAGGAAGAGCTTATAACTTGCGTACATTTAAAATATATTTATACTATTAAAGAAAATTGTTGAATTAATTTACATGTATAAGATGAGTTGTAGTGATGAATTAAATGTTTCTGTAATTGTCAAAGTATATGTAAACAAGCATGACCATAATATAAAATCTCATATGCTTAAAGATAAATCAAGAGAGTAGAATGCAAAAATCACAGAACAGTTGGGGTAGGAAGAGCCCTTAAAGATCATCTCATTCCAACCCCCCTGCCATGGACAGGGACAGCTTCCACTAGACCAGGTTGCTCAAAGCCCCATCCAACCTGGCCTTGGACACTTCCAGGGATGAGGCATCCAGAACTTCTCTGGGCAACCTTTTCCAGTGCCTTACCACCTCCACTGTAAAAAATTTCATCCTTATAACCAATCTAAATATACCTTCTTTCAGTTTAAAACTCTTGCCCCTTGTATTATTACTGCAGGCCCTGGTAAAAAGTCTCCATCTGTCACGGAAGCTCTGTGAGTCTTTTATTCTCCAGGCTTAGCCACTCCATCTCTCTCAGCTTTTCTTCACAGGAGAGGTGCTCCAGTCCTCTGATCATATTCATGGCCCTCCTCTGCAACTGCTACTAACAGGGTAATTTTACTTTCTTCCTACCCCTCCACCCCATTTCATTCTGATTTATTCGTCACTAAAATATACTCTGTGTTATGCATAATTAAGTGTTTGAACTGTTGCAGTATTATATTTCATTTGAGTTTGTGTGAGTGCTTCCTAACTAGAATTATAGTTGAGTTACTTCAAAATTCTCCCAAGAACAGTCTCTGCACCAGAAAGAGGACCAGGAAAACAGCTGTTCTTTAGATGTTTTAGTCTTTCTTTGTATCATCAGAAGAATCTTTTAGTAAAACCAGCAGTGACGAAGCCAATCATTCTTGCTCTAGGCCAAATCTTGGCTGCTCCCAATCTGCTATAACACATTAATGAACTCACCTCACATACTGAATGTTTTTGGAAAGCCTGTATAAAGGGCTCCATTTAGCACTGGCTGAATGAATTACTAAATGCATATTTATGAATTTTGATCATCTTCTCACTTAGAAAGCCCAGAGTGCTTTGCTCTGTATCTTGGGCTTTAGTGAAGATGTATAGAAATATGTTACTAGATTGGAAACAGTCCACAGGAATAATGAAGATATGTAAAAACGCTGTCATAAGCATACTTATCTAACCAGAATAATTTATTTTATGTAAGTAGTCAAATCCTGCATCTCTAACAGCTTGTTTTAACAGCTTAATTAAGGTTGGATTTTCTATCATTTGGATATCTGTCCAAGTACAAGCACGTAAGTCATGACACCACTTTGTTCACTCTGTGGTCTGTAAAGCATTTAGACCATGTTAGCAGGGAACCGTGTCTAAGCTTGTAAATCCTGCTTGGATGTGCTTCATAGAGAGGTTAAGAGGGTCAGCTTCTGAATCTCTGAAGAATTTTGGGACAACAATATCTTGGGTGATGCTTGGTCAGAGAGTGAGTGAACTAGCTCTTGTCTGCATCCGACTGTACCGGCAGAGATCAGCAGGTAAAATCAGGGGTGAAGTCAGCAGAGTACCGCGGTGCTATTCCCATTACTCTAAGACAATGTGCATCAATGGTGTTGCTGGATGCAATTTCTTGTTATAACAGATTATATAATAGATTTCTGGTGTAACTGTTTGATTCTGACAATATATCTATACTGCTCTGAATGCTCAGTGCACCTGAAGTTCAGTTTTTCATGGTGTCGATGAGCCCAGTGATGTTCTTTCATACTGAGAGTTTCGTGTCTGCTTTGCCAGCAGTTTTTGGTTCTTAAACGGGAAGAAGGAAACAAAACACAACTGAGACTATGAACTGCTAGCTTTTGTGTCAGAAATTATCCAAAACAGGATCATGCTTTCTGGTGTGAAATCCTGTATGGCTCTTAAAAATTGTACTCTGGCAAAACTCATGAAACAGCACCCTAATATACCCTAAGGTTAAACTGATTGTAGAACACATTTTCACCATCACTGCCACGCTGCTTTGTTGTGTTGCTGTGCTATTCATCACTTGTTTTTCACCCTAGAAAAACTTAGAAATTGTTCTTGGAAGTGGAGTTCCAACCACATATGATGGAAAAATCTTCAGGAGTGAGGAACAAAAGGTTTTACATCTTTTGTGCTCCACTGACTCTTGTTCCCAACATTAACGAGTTCAACTAGAGTTGAGGAACTTGTTCAACGTTGCAGTCCCCAGAAGTTTACATTTCAACAAACATAAAATATGAACAAAGGAGACAAACAAAAAGAACAGAGAAAGGAAGGATATGGTTTCAAACAAATGAAGCCAATATAAGTCAAAATATAACTAAAGAAAGAGAGGAAGAGTAAATCCTTTAAATAAGCGATATTAGCCACAAAGCCCCAAATGAATACGGGAAAAAAAGAACAAATAGGAATTATTCATAGAAGCTCCCACCCTCCTCTGGAGGCTGAAAACTACTGAACATGCAGAGGCTCTGAGACCCTTCTATTCCTAGTTTTCACCCCAGCACTGAACACAACACTCCTCATGCCCTGAGTGCACTAATAGGCATTAGGGTCCCTGAGCAGCCTCACCTGGGACCCCCAGTGCACACATCCTACAGGCCCTAGGCCTCCATTAAAGCTCAGACCTGAGCCTCCAGTCCCTTCAAGAGCTGTGCTGGGTCTGTCTGTCTGCCTGTCCATCCCTGCTTCCTTTGCTGGACCTTGGGCTTGCATTGCAGTTAGGCTGCTGCTTCGCTCTCTCCCTTCGGTCTTGCATTGCAGCCTGAACGCCAGCCTTCCCTCCAGCTGCTCCCTACTGTAGCACCGGGATGGGCTCTGTTTCCAGTGCCCTCCTCTTCCCATGGTGTTGATGTGCTGTGGGACTGTACCAGGCCTGTGTTGGGATTGCCCTGGGCTCCTGGGCTGTCTCCGTTGCCGAGCAGCGCTCCCTGTGCTGCTACAGGGTGAGCGCTGCAGGACTGGCGTGCTGAGACACAAAATGTGGGGTGTGATCATCTGAAATCTGTTTCTCTGCAGCTTCAAAACAAAGTGTTTTCCAGATCTAGAATTTCAGGGAGGAGGGATGTTTTTGCAAGATAATCTCTTGCTGTGGGATGGCTGTCAGGGCTTGCAGAGGATCCAGCTCTTGGGAATGGTCAAAGAATAATGAACACGCGAGTTTCAAAATGAGTCGTATGTGTACCAGAGACTTGTGCTGAGGGAGAGGAGAATGACATTCATTTTAGGAGAGATTCAGAAATTTAATGCATTTAAATTAGAATTCCTTCAAAAAGGCTGAATTTCCTTCAGAATGGAATGACCATGCTGTGTCCAACTTGACAGAGCACTCAGAAGACAAATAATAGAGAACAAGGTCTGTGGGGTCTCTGTGTTAGTCACGTAGGCCTGGGGAATATGAATAGGCTCATCAGCATCCTTTCGGAGTAAACAAACCTGTGACCTGGTGGGAATCAGAAGGCAGGATTTGAAAATAGTTTAATCTGGCAGAATTTCATTAAAATTGAAACATTGCTGGAAAACATATAAACATTAATGGATGGGCACATTGGAAATAGAATGTTCAACAAAAGTAGCAGTTGTTTTCCACTCTAGTTGGATCCATTGGTAATTCTTCTTGCATTCTATATAGCAGTGGTTGGTATGGTTCCAGGTGGCTATTTTTTTGTTTGGAGTTTTAGTTATTTTTAAATGTCTTTCCTTATAACTATTGATTTAGGAAACAAAACCTTCTTAATCACTCAAGAGTTAAGAAATAGAATTGAGGCTGTTGAGGCCATTATAGTTCAATCTCTGTGTACATTATGAGATAGTCTTTAATTACATGATCTCATCCTTTGTTTTCCCACAGGAATGCCTCATTCAGTGTGCAGGATGAACAGTGCTTGGAATGAATCAGCACAACACAGTGAAAGAGTCTGTTGTTTGCAAGACTCATCTCAGTTTTGTTGAGGAAGTTGGGATATGTGTTTTGAATGAGTTGGGATGTTAAGAAAAGAAAGGATGGTCTTGTAGCTGAGGAAACTGTATGTTGCCCTGGAGAATGAGTTTCTGTCACTGTCTTTGCCAAAAAGATCCCATGAGGTACTGTTTTGGGAGAGAAAAAGCAAAACACCTAATTTCCTGAGAAATCTGAGGGCATGGGTCCACATCCTATACTACCAATATGAAACGAAGTGTTGAATCCAGTGATTACTGTTCATTCCTGCACTTTAGGGGAAAATGTAGTGAGCAATCACATTAAAAGTTGTTTTGCAAGGGACTTGTATTGAAAGCACAAGATACATTTATACAACATATTCTACACTTTCATTATGACTATTTGGTGTATTAATAACAGCTATCTGTGTAAACATATCTAACATTTAGTGAACTGTTAAATAGAAAACTAGAAAAAGTCACTAGGAGTAAGTTAGTCTTTGGTATTTATGGATATGAAATACTAGTGCAAACTACTGAACATATTAACTACAGGTTTCCTAATTTATTATGACAAGCGATTTTTGTCTTTGACACTCAGCTCTATGTCCTACAACAGTAGCTGGAAAATTTCTGTGAAAGACTTGTTTTCTTTTACAATATTTTGAAATAATCTAGTTTCTTTTCTTTGTAAGGGCTTTTAAAATAACAACCAAAACGAAACTGATGAACCACCTTTCAAGTATTCAATTTGCATCTAGTCTGTTCTCCATGTATCTCACCATGACTACCCTTTCCATTTCAACACCTGCTTTCAGACATCAATTTAGCCAATGCTACAATGATGTGGTCAGAATTAATTTTTCCTAATTCTAGAACAAAGTAATCCAGTTTGCCTCTGTTCCTGTGTAACTATGTTTTACTCAGGAAGGGCCTAATCAATGAGGAGGAGAATCCATACTGCACTAAAAGTTGGACTGCAAGCTCCAGTCTGCTCAGAGGAATTATTGCTAAAATACAAACATGATTTTTCTTCAAATCATAGTATCATAAAATTAAAAAAAAAATCTTTTTCCTCCTTATCTCTGACATTTTCAAACTCTATCCATTTAAGCAATACAAACAGGATCTTTGTGTCATAGCTAGTAAGGAGATTTCCACCTTTCTAAGATATTATTGGTTTCCAGTCCTTATGCTTTGAAGTAACTGAACTGAAAATCACTGTACTGTTTTACAGTGGAAAAACAACCTGAGATTCCCAAAATTTTATTCTTATTTTGTAAGTGATTGTTCACTAAGCAAATACTCCCATTTTCTCTTCACTGATTACATGACAAAATGTAATGTACATGGCAATAGACTAGTAGTCTAAAAATATTTCCTAGCATATGAGTATTTACCCAATTTCTCATTACTCTGCATTTTAGCAGTTTGTTTTAAGGATTTTAATATTTAAATCCTTTTTTTCTATTGGTAAGAATTTGGATTTTAGATTTACAGCAAACACTAAAGGAAAAGGTAACAAAAAATGAGATCGATGTGATGGTTCTGCTGGATTCTATATATCTTAAAGTCATAAAAGGTTATCTTGATTTTTAAGTAGTTATTCATCATAGAAGCTAGGTAAAATCATAAACTTGTATTGGATGTTTTTACTTAAGTTTTTATCTGCAGCAATCAACCTTAGTTCAGGATAATAAAGACTGAGCTTTATGAGAATATTCCAGGGCTGAGGAGGGTCCGGATGTGGCTGTGATTGTGAGCATGGAAGTGTGTGTGCTCAGCCAGAGAGGGAGAGAGGAATAGCTCTGATACTGCAGCACAAGTACCCTGAGCCACAGAGGAGTCAATCCAGCTGAGTAAGTGAGGCTTCCAGCCAGGGGTACTCTCAATACAGCAAAGCTCTGCTGTATGCCACAACGCAAGATGTAGCTTAAATCAAACTTCTCCAAAACAGGGATATTGGATTCAGAAAGTGGAGAATGACTTTGAGAAGGCCAGTTAAGTCACAGAGTTTATTCTGTTGACTTCATGCCTTATAGTACAAAAAGCTTTGAATGGTCCAATAATCTTCTGAATGTTGTATTAGAATCCAATTACAGCCTGAAAAAGAAAAAAAAAAAGAAGAAAAGAAAAGAAGGGTTTGTCTACCTCATCTCCAGTTTCTCTTATTAAGAGTAATAGCTATGGGCTATTTCCAAATGGTCAGAGCCATCTGTTTCCTTAAACCTTTCTTTGGATGAACTCTGAGAAATGCTACTTTGATTTTTCCTATATCCTGTATCAACTGTAGCAATCTGATATAATTCAGGTGGAGGACAGCATTTCTAAATCTGTCATGACAACGGAACTGTTGAAATAAATTAATTCAAAAATAATAGTTAACCTTTTTGGCCCATTGTTACCCAGAGATGTACAAAAGCAGACACTGTGACAGATCAGGTGACATCAGCTTTTCCTTAACACTAATATTAGTACTTAGCCTGGGGATATAGAAAGTACTGTGCAATTCATTGCCTTCTTTTTGAATGATCAAATCTCTTTGTATGAGAAGGGCTATAAATACTCTCTTTGTTTATTCTGCAGCCCAAGGGCAAATCTGTGATAGAGACAAGATTCTGCAACCACAGAGTTATAGAAAACTCAGCATTCTACTGTGCCATTAATAGGAGCTTCTAAGTACTTTTAAGATGACCTAAAAATAAGTCAGCGTAGCTCTACAATTTTATGGACAAATTGATTAGAGACATGGTGAGAGGGAGGCAGAGAAAACAAAAATGTATATGTAAACAAGTCTTTAGAAGCAACATTTTCTGAAGGGTGTGTGTTATGGAAATACATAGATAAAACTTGCACTTAAGTAAATGCCCAATGTGAAATCCTCACCTAAATTCTATTCCCTAACTCAAAAATGTTGTTTGTGAGCCAGCCAGTGCTGAGAAGTCTCTGTAATCAAGGTACTTTTCAGTTGCAGTGAAGAAGGATAATTCCAGTCTGAATAGTTTCTGAGACTACTGCTGCAAAAAACCCGCACAAACTCTCAAACTCTCATCTTTTCCATTTCACATAGACCAACTGAGACTGCCCACAATCAATGGCTGTAAGTAGCACTTGACTTTTTCAATACATAATGGTATAGCACCAGGTTCAAACCGGTAATGCAAATGAAATATTGGGCCACTCAGACATCCCTGGGACACAGACTCCATCACACCAAGCACAGGTCATATGTTCTCTTTTGAGCTTCCTTTGAAAGGTAGATGGGATTTCTTTCTTTGTTATTACTTCTGGGTGGTGATCAGAATCTCTGTCCCAGCTTTAATGTAATTCTTGAGCAGTTTGTAGACTTTTTTTCTTGTGGTGATTTTGTTTTTTAATGTAGTTAATTTGTTTTTCACTACTTTGATAGGAAGCTAACATATCCCTTCAGATGATTTTGAAATGCTCTCTTAATAGCCTTCTGCAAGGGAGGCTCTCCATTTCTTTGATAAAAAGAATGGTCAGGATTATATGCACCATTTAAAGTAATGTTTGTATATACTTGAGCTTGTAATAATGTCATCAATGTTTCTTTTTTTTTTTTTACTTGAAAATATCTTGCCTCATAGATGCTTGGATTGTGTTTCTCTTTCATGGGCATAGGAGGTTGATAATAATTTTGTTTGACTATTTAATTAATATCATTCTTCAATCACTCTTTATGCCTGAGATCCCAGAAACAATTCTTGTTGTTACACTTTATTTATGACCTTGCACTTCGTGCAATTAATTTTCATCCAATTACTATTACTTTGGCTCCCAAGGTCATTCACTTCTAGTATGGTAGTACAATTCTCTTCTGCATGGATTATTCATCTCAATAATGCATTATCAACAGATCTCAGAAGTAGATTTTCTTTTGTATGATAAGTTTATGAATGAAAGTATTAAATAATACTTGCCCTATAGTGGCATTTTGAGAATTCCACTAGAAAATTGTAAGAACTTTTTTGGGTCCGGTTACCATCTGTGTAAAGAAAGTAGATTCACAGTTTATTTAGCATAACTGAGTTGTTGCTCCTTGCAACACCTGAGAAACATTTGCAAAGGTTACACAAACCTTGTGTTTACATCTATAAGGTTGATATTTATTTGAAAACACAATTTAACCACAATTAAATGTTTTAAAATTTAAAATGGGTACCTAGGAAAACAATGTAGGTTTTTGCTGTACATTTACTTTAGTTGCATGTATGCAATACAGAGTTGAATCTCTTAGTCTGAAATAGGTGGTAAAAGACAAACTGGCAGCGTAAAAGTTGTCTTTCATGTGGAAAATGACAAGTCTGCATGTCTTCTTTCTTTGAGAAGAAAAAAATACTGTTCTCTACAACAATATAAAGCAATGCTGACACCTACAGAGAATGTATGTAAATATCAACTTACAATTTACATTTTTTTGGTGAGAACTTCCAGAATTATTTGGTTAAAGAACAAATTACGTCCAGGAAGCTTTTATATCAGTTCAGAAAAAATTAGATGTTTATTTTCTGCTTCAGTCAATCTTTGCTAAATAGGATACATAAATCTGAAGATAAACTGTTTGCTTTAAAAATTATATAATTTACTTCTAGTCATGTACACTTCCAATTACGTAAAAATATTTTTAAACAAACTGATTGATGCAGTGGTGAAGGACACAATAGCCTTGAACCAAGCCATCAGCCTGATGTACATTGCTGCCCAGAATCAGGTTTACTGCCTGATAGACTGTTTGGCCTCCGCTCCCTCAGTGTGACACAACAGGATTATGTTGGTATTTATAGGGTTTGCAGCCTCTCTGCTCAGCCAAACAGGCCTACAAAAACTTCTGTGTAGTAGGTTGCCCATATGTGCAGCAAAATCAAAGAAAAATTAGCCCAGCAGATTGAGAAGAGATTTTGTAGAAGAGACACAGCTCTTTTACTGACTATTTGCTCACTAATGTACTGTTACGGGTTTTGCAAGCTGTGATATTCACCACACTGCAGCAAAAAGGTGAACTCCTTTCTTTCCTTTGAAGCATATAATAGATAGGTGTTTTAAATACATAAAAGAAGTATAACTAACAATGAATTCTCCACACTAGTCATTTTCTCAGAGGCAATTTATAGGCTTGACAGTATGTTGCTTAAAGTGGTGATTTAGCAAAGTGAGCAATGGATAGGAGGCATTAAGCCATGTAAAAGAAACTTTGGAAAAAATAGGAGATGGCAGTTGCAGGCTTGTCTAACATTCATATTATCCATGCTCCCATTATGCAAACCTCTGGAAGCATTTCACACATCTGTGAGAATTTCAGCTCTCAAAGAAAATTGTTCGAGTGAGTTCAAAGTAGGTTTTTAAATCTGAACTGCTGAAGATCTTTAACTTTTAGTTTTGGTTGTAAGCAGATGGAAACTTCTAGGAAGACTGAATGACTAGAAGGCTTGAATTTGAGTTTAGTGGGTTTTAGAAAGCTACAAATCAGAAGACAATACTGTTCGTCAAAGGCAAGCCATAATTATTTTGATGTAAAAGGCTGAATAAACCCCCCTCATTCTAGGCCTCTACTGCTTCTTTGGAAATGAATATATCACAAGAGATTAATACGTGTCTTTGAAAACCAGGTACATTTCATATCCTGGAATCTTTTAATCTGATAACAATGCTTCCCTGGTCAGATTGTCAAGATCTTTCCACTGAAAAAGTGATATTATATGTATTATAATTTCTATAGTATAATCACAATATTAAAGTTCTGGCATGTTTATTTTTAGCATTAGGTAGAATTGTTTGAATGTTTCATTTTTTAATTATAGGAATTAAAACAGCAGTCTCCCGCCTTTCATACTGTAGCTGTGGCCCTAAAAGTGTGTGTACAGTATGTCTATGTACAGAAAAAAGTTTGATACATACCATTGTATATTCAAACACACATTCCAATGCACGTACATGAATACCAGCTTGATCTTAATTGAGGGAACTGAATCAAGTTAAGAAATATAAATGCATGTTTACATTTTTAGCTTTTAATTCATGTATGTGTTTAGAACAGAACCAATCATTGTTTTCGACTCCATTGTTCTGGTGGATCTGAGCATGATGACAACAGCAAAGAGCTTAGCTTGCAATTTTGCATGCTGTGAGACTAACTTCTCACCAGTGTTTTCCTAGTGCCAGCAGGCAAACAAATACCCTTTCCCTCCTGATGGTCGCTATTTGCAAAGGCTTAGGCCTTACATGCAGATAATTAAGTAGAAGTGGAGCCGGCAATTTTCTTCCTTTCTTTCTTTCTTTCCTGGGGTGCTGTGTAGAAGATGAGTGCTGTCTCTCGCCTCTCCCTCCACTGCCTCGAGAGTTTACAGCAGCTTTTTGTGAAGTTGCAACACAATCACCACATTGTTTCGAAGCGACCAAAGGCAACGCGTTATAATGTTTTTATAGTAGCTTTCAGTCAGTTAACGGGGGAAACGGAAATCCCCAGGGAGATGTTTTGCCCGCGACCTGGAAATCGCCGGTGCCTGGCGGGAGCCCGCCGGCGCTGGCGGCCCCGGGGCGGGGGCAGGGGTGGCCGCTGCCCTCCCGCCCGCCCGGCTCTCACTAGGGGTCGCAGGATGCCAAAAAATCACGGCTTGCTTGGAGGGCAGGGATGCCACCACACGTCTGCACCTTCCCTCCAGTGCCATCCCTTGCGAGCTGGGGGCGATTCTTGGGAAAACACCCACAAGTGTCGGGGCGGTGTCGGGGCCAGCGATGCCCTCCCTCCGGGTGGTCCTGATCGCCTCCTAAAACCGAGCTCTACTCAGGATAGGAGGGCTGAGCCTGGAAGACAACATCATCTAGTTATTATTAACCCAACGTGGTGGGTAATCGGTAAAAATGTCCTGTCACTGGTACAGGTGAGATTATTTCTGTTGCAGAGCTTAACCTGGACATTAAAAGGAGGCTTGGTCAGGGAGTGTTTTCTATGTTATACTCATGAAGTGCTCACTGTTGAAAATGAGTAATAAATTTTCAGTATTAGTCTCTTCTTTCACGCAGAATCCTTGCCTGTGGTGTTTTATCACCTCTCTGGCTACCTACCTAATTAACTCAATAATGTGTACACTGTCTGAAGAACTAATGTAAGCTACACCAACATGATTCTTTAATGTTGTGATACTAAACTATAATCACAGATTGGGTTTCAGAAGAGAGCTTTCTCATCTAGTTTGCTTTTTAAACCAAACCTCAGGCATGTTCCTGTATCCTTATTTCCCAAACAAACAGATATTCTGTTCCTGTGGTGACATTGGCAATGGAAGTTACTGAAAGAAATGTAACAAGTGATAACAACCAAAGATCCAAATTCACTCAAGGAGACAACTGGCAAACTGATCTGTTCATTAAAGTAAATGGAACTTGGACAGGAGTAGAGAACTTACTACAAATACATCAAGCGACTATATTAAAAATCAAATTAAATATGCAAATATCAAAAGCTGTATTCAATAGTCTGCCATTTGACACCAAATGAAATAATTGCCTATAAAGGCAAAAATGAACTGACAGTATCAATTTCTAAAGAGAGTTGAGTGACAAAGTAATGGGTTTTCAGCATATTTGTGACAGGATATAGGAACAGAATAAAGAGAGAAGAAAACAGATTTAAGGAGGAAAAGTAGTAGTAGAAGAGTTTCTCACAAACGGAAGGCTGCTTGAATCATTTAGAAGTCATCATCTGTTGCTTTGTCTTAAACCAGGAATATTTCTGACTGTTTTCACTGCTAGCATTTTGTGCAAAATTTACCTGCAATGTCTGTCCTGCAAACTGCTACTCATCACTCACAGAAAAAGAGGATCCACACAGATACAAATTTGGCTATGATAGATGAATTTAGGCTGTTTTTTAGATGTTGGGAATTAAGTGCAGTTTTTATATGGTAAGTGCAATTCTTTAACAAATAAAGTGCACGTGCATGCACATACTTTAAAAAATAAATCTTGCCTGTTGTGGCAGTTCTACATAGTAAAAAACAGGAATACAGATATACACCTTGATTTTTAGGCTTCATACTTGAAGATTCTGAGTTTTTCATGTATTCAGTATTTTAAGCTGGTACTCATAAAGTAAGGGCTTCAGTGACTAATCTGATAAGGGCATTCCTGCCAGCACATGGGAAACACAAACTTAGATGTCTGGAGAATGTATAATAAATCCGACTCTTCAGAAAATCCTCGCTGCTTTTGCAGCGAGAAGGAACTCTATTAAATTCAACACAGAACTGTGCATGTGTAAATGGTGCCTGGGACCTCTTTCACCCTTTTCTTGGAAAGATAAAAATTTTATGTAAAGGCTAGTTCCAGATTCTGGAATTAATTTTGGAAGTGCTTTGGTCTCAGACTTTAGTTTGGGTCCTTTATATTGAATATGGATACGTATGTGCCCTCAGTTGACAGTAGCTGTCTCTAGTCAGTCATCTGTGACATCTCTAGTATTGCAAATTACATAGCTTCGAGGTGAGTGGGGCAAAAAATGAATTGCAAGAGCTTAGTACTCTGATCACAATGAAGGAAAATTGTACTGACATGGTTGCAAGTTAAGCTCAAATTGTAAAGCATATGTATATTCCATATATATATATATTTGTGTGTAATTACTGAGAAATATGTATTATTTACAGCAAATATTAATTTACCTGCACAAAACTATCACCTTGGTGAGTGAAAGAGCATTCAGCTTTAGAATAAAACATAATCCCTGAATTCTCCAGACAGAGGTTATTAATTATTGCTGCATGGTGCATCAGTGCCTCTTTCAAAAAAAGCTCTTGCTGGAAAATGTTCTATTGTAGTGAACAAGAATTGACAATAAGCAGAGTACAAATAATTTTGGATAGGGCTGGATAATGTGGATGCAATTAAATTAGCATTGCCATAGACATTTATGATCTTATGACACCGAAGATCAGAAAAAGGTGCTAAGTAAGACACCTTAGGTATATGAGGAGGTTTTTTTGGATAGCTGCAGCATAAATTTCAGTGGGTATGTTACTACCTGTATTAATGAGAAAGATATGTTAGTGTTAAAAAAGTAAAAGTTCTCTGCTATGTAGAGAACTTTTATAAGTATTATCACAGCTAAAACAATGCTGATAACTACAGGAGAATACTTCTATCATGGATAGTGCTTGTATCATAGTTTCATGCTGCTTTCTGTAAGACAATTTTCATTCTTCTTCCTCTGTGCTGGTGATAGGCCTTATTTATTTTCAGTAAGAGAGTTAGAAGAATACATTTTGTCTATGTAGAAACCCAATTAGGGCAGGGTTCCTCCAGTTGCTTTGATGCTTTACCTCCAGTGTCAGTGTTACATGTTTTCTGCAGTAAGTGCCAGAGATGTTATAAATGATAAATTGCAATGTAAACTAAACCAGAGGTTTTTCATCTGAGTGGCACATGGCTCAAAACAGTGCCTCCTGTTCGTCAAGGTGCTGAGCTGCTTTGTCTTCTATAAATGAATGGAAGATCAAAATCCTCAGCAGTCACTCAAGATCAGGCTCATTAGAGGCTTTCTTCTGTCAAAAATCATCCACTGACTCCCAACTATGTGACAGTATGCTGAATACTGGAGGGTAAGATTAACCCTGTACACTTAGCCAGTCTAATAACAAACGTCACTTCTGAGTCTAACAGCAACATTTGTTCATAGAACAGGTCTGGGAATAGTAATACAATTTTTATATTTAATTACACTTACATTATCATATAATTGCCAAAGAAACTGTGTGCACCAGTTACCAGTGTCTAGAATGATGACTGATAAGTGACCCTGATCAGCTCTGATACAAGTCAAATGCAAATTTGCTGTCAGCTTTGACAAGAAGCAGCCTTTTACAAAGTTGGGAATTAAATCCTGAATGATTTATCAACTTGCAAACATAAACTGCAAACTTCAAAACAAATAGCTTTTAGCTGTTTTTTGGGGGGTGTGGGCAGTGTTGAATTTTTTGGGGGGAAGGGTGTTTGGTTTTTTTAAAAATTTTTATTTTAGACAATCAAATAAACCAAACAAAATCAAATTGGCAAACATTTAGGTGCCAGTTTTTTCATCTGGCAGCCTCTATCTATCTTCTGAAGAACTGCAAGCTAAGCTCTGCTAAGCTCAAAGCTCATAGACTTTGTTTTTTTAATTAAGAGAAGGTCAGGATGCCTCCTAATACTTGGAATGCAGCTGTTTTCAGACAAGTGAATATTTAATATGACCTCCTATACCTTCTAGCTTTGAACATTGCTTTTACAATTAAGCTCTTCTGGCTTTGTGTTTAAATAGCTGTCCACAGCTACTGAAAATTGATTTATTGCTTGATGAGGATCAGGGATGCTGAGCAAACACAGAATAGTTTCTAATTTAAGTAGTGCACCAGTGGTTTTGTTGTTGCTCGCTTACTTGTTTTAATGTCAGTATATGTTACCAATGTAGTTTTGCTCTTCTGCTGCTTTTAGAGGATTAAAAATGGGGAGGGCGTAACACAAGTCATGTTATAAACACAGTCTGGTTGGGTATCTAATATTAAAATTTCTTGACACTCTCTGCTGGTGGATATTGTTTAAGTTGTTTATGTACCTTTGCTTAATTGTGAAGATTTGGTATGATATTTTCCTCTTCATCAACCTTTCAGAATGTTAGCTTAAATTATCCAGGTATTTGAGAATGAAACAAGAAAATATATGAGTGTGACCCTAACTAATTTTTGGAAGGTCTTCTGTGTGCTCAGCCTGTAGGAAATGTAGTTAAATATTGAGCAGGATAGAAAGAAGAATATCTGTCCTTATGTAAAGAAGTGGTTTTATTTTTTTTTTGTTAACATTGGCATGGACTTACGTATCACCACAGACAGCCTTGCATAGACGTAGTTTTAGCAGCTCTCTTACCTGAGTGTCTCACCTGCAATGATATATTACATGATCATTTTGAGCAGTGCCTTGCTTGTATTTTTAACTTAACTGAGAAGAAGCAATAACTTCAGATGCTCAGTCCACCTCAGTCATGCCTATGGGATGGGGAAGGGATTGTCTCACTTGAATAGACAGGGAGGAAGAAATGATCTTGCAGCATGGTAGAGTCAGCACAAAGCTCCTGAGAAAGAATGTGGGGTGTGATTAGGAGAAATCAGCAATGGGAATGAGAGATCTATTTTGGGACAACAAAATTTTTACCATAAAGTGTGCCTGGGAAGTAACAGAGTGAAGAGGTAGATAGGAGGTAGATGGAAGGTAGCAGACAAGAAAAAACTGCCTGAACAGCAACCCAAGAACTGGAGTGAGGACCTTCCCTCTGCAACTGGGAAATAAGGTAAAGGAGCAAGACCAGCTTTGTGGTGCACACCTGGAGTAAAGAACAGACAAGGAGGGTGGATGTCAACATAACTAAAAGTTAAATCGGGTGAGAAGACATACGAGAAAGATCAACTAGATAAAGGGAGTGAAAACAAAACAACAAGGACAGCAAAAAAAGAACCCTGCATAGCTGAAGATGAATCTGAGAGTGAGAAGTCCCAGAACAAGATTAAAGAAAAATGCAACTAGGGCAGCTAGAACTGGAAGGAGAATCAAACACTAGCATTAACTAGATAAGGAAAACAAAAGTGGGATCAGCCAAGACTGAAGAGTGAATGAAGACAGGTTTGAAATAACAAGCCAAGATAAGGCAAAGCATGGACATGGGAAGCAAGTAGATGGGAGTGTGCTATTTAAAAACACCCTCTCCCAGAGTTTGGAAGGGATCCCAAGATTCCCTCTTCTGCCAGTAATAACTATGAAATCCAGTGGTGAAGAGAGACACATCTTTTCAGGTGCTGGACCAAACACAGCATGACATATTCATACTAACAGGTACTGTGTTGAGGAGCAGAAGATTCAAAGAAGTAGATGAATTATGTGGGTATCATTAATGATGGGGCTTTTGCTGGCAGGAGGCTGGCCACGTTTATTCTAGAAACTGCAGGAAGCATTGAAGAAAAAGAATTATGGGAAGAGAAGCAGTGTCAAAAGTCTCGAGAAAGCTGAATAGTTTGAAATCTGTGTCTTAGCCCTTGCTTCTGCCACAGAGTTCCTTGATAGAGCTAGTTCAGGGCTTTTAAATTACACTTCTTGATAATCTGCTTCTCATTTTCAGATACTTGAAAACTCCAAGGTTTGATTAGAGGTAGTTAGTCAGTAAGTAAAATTACTACAATTGAAAGCAGTGGGATTCAGGCCTTGAAGAAATAAGCTTTTCTATTGTGCCAAGTCCTGACAGGTCTAAGATATCAAACCAGGCAATCTCTGTTTCCCAAATGTAATATTCATATCCTGTCACAATATCCCCTCCTCTGTGAGGTGCATTATGAAACTAAAATAGTTAATATTTTTGAAGCCCATGAATACTGTAGCAACAAGCTCCATAAAATGCCCATGAGGAAATTAATAACACTGTATGCAGAATAGGATCTGAATGAATGTGTAATGAATAAAGCATGGGGCATGCTTTCAAAAATAAAACAGAAAACATAACATTGAAGGCTTTTTGTTAATTAAGCACAGAGGTCTATAGAAAAAAATTGTATGTGAACATGTAATGAACAGCTTTCATAATATGAGTATATGTAGGAAAGAAGGGAGAAATAGAGTTTCTCTAGTGAGATCACTGCTGTTAAGACCATGAGTGCTTGATTTTTTTTAACTTCAAAAATTTAATTTTAGTTTATATGGTTTACTCAGTATAGCATTATGATTGTGTATATGCATGTGTATATGCATGTTTGTTACTGCAGACACTTTATTTGTCACAATGTGCTTTCAGCTTCAGTGTTTCCTTACAGAATGACCACTTGGGGAATGTGAAAATACTTAACTATAACTGCAGCTGTTTCAGAAGTGCTCTAGGTAACTCACAGACAGAAAATATGTTTATCAGGAGATAAAGCAGGAAGGTAACCAGCTTCTGCACAACTTCTCCGTTCTAGCCTCCTGAAAAGTCCTACGAGTCCTGGTCCCAAGGAGCTGACCCACCATGGTCTTCAGCCTTCAAAGCCTTAGGCATGTGCTGAGCTTGATGTTTGTGAATAAGCCCATTGTGTCCACCCACCTAAGACTCCACACTAGTTGGAGGCCTAAGCAGCAGACAGATAGCCAAAGAATGAGGAGGAGGTGTGAGCAACGATGTTTCATATGTATTTTTTTTTTAGTTCTGTGATTGTGTTTGTCTTTCGTACACGCTTGTCCTTTTTTAAAAGTTTTTTTGGTTTTGGTTGTTTCTTTTTTGTGTAGGAAGAGCTGAAAGCCAGCCTCCAGCTTTCTGGATTTAAAAAAAAACAAAACCAAAAAAAACCCATCACCACTTTTATCACAACTGCATTTACCATTATCTGTGTCCCCGTAATATACCCCCAAGTCAGGAAATTTAAAAGAAAAGGGAAAGTGGCTTTGTTGTTGCTGTTGTTGTGTTCCTTTGGTTGGTTTCCTTCCAGCTTAAGCATTCTGTCTTCCTGGCTATGTATTCGTTTCTTTGGAAACGGCTGTAGGATGGATTTTTGATTGACTGTGTTGTCAGATGGATTATCAGTTGTGAGCTTTTTGGAATGGTAGACATGAATGTGTGATAAGGAAAAAATATTTTTTACTTAAAATGTTTCAAAAATTTGCATCATGAAAGAAGCTAGGTTGAATAATTAACAGGTTACTTAGAGGAAAAAGTTTTTTTTTAATGTGGAACAGTTTGGTAACTAGGAAAATTTTTTTCTTAATATAAGGAAAGCGTTTTACTAATGTGAATGATGGGAATATTAATACCTAAGCAATGTAGAATAGTTTCTGCAGAGCTGCAATGCATATTTTAAAGAGTAATTCTAACATGTAGCTGCTCTGGGTTACAAGCAGAAAACAGCTTTTACCCTGACATATACACACATTTATTTGTTACAGCACTCATCCGCCCAGATTTCTGCATTACTCCCATCTAGTGTTTCTGAGTTTGTTTCCTGTCTTAGCCAGGACTCTGCAAGGCCAGCTGTCCTCAAGGCTGTGACTGCTTGGTGCTGCTCGGCCAGTGCTGGTGATGCTGAGGTCGGGGGCAGATTGAGGCTGAAGGTGACGTCAGTGCCTACCTTGCTGGGAGAGTTAATCTCCCGCCGCAGAGGCTCAAATAATCTCCTCACTTGGGAGACTGGCATGTTGAGGATTGCATGTTGTACATTCCTCTTCTTGGGCTGTAAAGCAATCAGCAAAGTCAGTGTTTCTAATATGCTGTTGACAAACATGTGCTTACTAGGCAGAGATTGTTTCTTTTTGGGGTGGAGGTGCAAAGGCACAGGAAAGAAAATTAACTTTTTAAAGGTATGTACATATGAAGCAAGAGCAAGCACAGTAATAAAACCAGGTTGGGGGGGTCCACTTTTTCAAATGAGCATGTAATTAATAGCACTGTAGGATAAGCTGCCTCCTTTGTGGACATAAAAAATAACAGAAACCATATTTCAGATTGGATCAGGCCACTAAACCATGACACTGTGCAAGCAGAGGTAACCATCAGCACTGACAGTGCTCTGAGAGACTGACAGAAAGGGTCTTTAATGGTCTTCTTGGAGTCAGTTCCAAGTGTCTGAGATGGCTGGTCATACAATGTACATTGAGGAAGGGGAGAAAAGAGCAGGCCACAAGTTTCTCAGGCTTTTCTTTCATCTGGCATGTGGTGCTTTTTTTGGGCTTTATAACGCTCAGCAAACTGAACTGCTGGAACAGAGATTGCCTAGTGAAGGCTGCACCTTTTCAGTGGCAGCTACTCATTCCTCAGCTTTTAACTTTGGAGCAACAAAGACTGGATTAGGAGTAACGTGGACACAACCTGGATGCCAAAAATATAAGGAAGCACATGGATGCTTCAAAGACACTGATACTACTCGGTGCCAGACTTCTTAATGTTGTTAAACTCCTATTAGCTCTGTCTTAACCGAGCTTCCAGTTTTAATGTTATGACCTGCCGAGATCGCCTATCTATAGCAACACTAACCCTTCATTCGCAGGAAGGCAGGGGCAGATGCAGCGCCTCCGGGCAGGCAGCGCAGGTTTCGTCATTTGAAAGGAGGCTTTGCGCCTTGCCCCCACCTACCTACCCCCCC